>VXAD01012531.1:0-135306 GCA_013399195.1 Dicrurus megarhynchus
TATATATATATGTATGTACATAGTTGTAAGGTGCGGGATTTGGGGATGATATAGATGGCATAGAATAAGGGCTGGATAATGACCTGGTCCTGACCAGGACAGGGTTAAGTTTTGCAGTAGTCAGGAGGGGCATGGCTAGGACACAGAGATTGTTCTGTACCACCTCATGTCACTTTTTGGGGATGGGGAAGGCTTCCTTCTAGTTCGGATGGCATGGTAGAAGGAGTAGTTGGGTATCGTTGGGGTTTCAGTGGGGGAGACATTTTAGCAATTGTATGTGACTCGATTTTTTTTCTTGTACACTGTTAATAGTATTGTTGCTGTTACTGTTCTTAGTCTGTTTTCAGTAAATTGTTTTTCTCTCAGTCTGTGATCTTTGCCTTTTGTGCCTCCAGTTCTCTTTAGCCTGCTGCAGGGGAGAAGGGGAGGGGGTGTGATCTAGCGGTTTGAAGTGTTTCAGTGGGAACATTGAATTGGGGAATACTGTTCCTAAACCACGACAATGTCCTTGGTATCAGATTCCTTTTTTTATTTTCACTCCCCCTTCAGTTCTGTATATTGTTCTTTCGTTCTTTCACTGAAAAATGGAGATACAATTTTTAAATATACTATTATAAATTTGCATACTCTGGAGGTTTGAGACAGTTTCAAATTAAGGAAGTTTTGTTACTTTTTGAAGGACTGTTGGTGCCTAAGGAAATGGAATAGATCACAACAGAAATCAGTCTGAGATAAATTCAGTATCTCTTAAATGAGATTTTAGAATTAAAAAAGAGCACGTAGCTTTTCAGTAATGCTTGCATCATTTTAAAAGAGATAATCTTCCTTAATCTCATGCTATTATTTGAGATAATTCTGAGCAAACCAGTGTCTGTTTCAGCATTTCAGTATTTCCTAAACAAAGACTTCAGTTTTGAATTTTTTTTTTATTATGTCTAAGCAAAAACTTCGGTGGTATCAGACAAAAATAATGATCTGTAAGATGCTCCACCTCCAATTTCAAAAGGTTTAACTACTTGAAATGCATGTTTGTTTGTTTGTTTTTAAAAAGGGAAATAAGGTATCCTTTCTTGTCTTAGCTTTAGGGAATTTGTTAACACAATGTGAATAGCATGTGGTGATACAGAACAGATGCAGCTGTTGAAAAACTGCACTGACTTCTGAAAATGGATATAGGAATTTTCCAGCACATTACAGTGGCTGGCGTTAATTCTTGATTATGGCATCAAAAGGTAATGGAGTCAAAATTCAAAGTTACGCTTAGACTTCATTGAAAGTTTATTATGCGTACTGAGCATTAAAAGACATTTTCAGTCTATGGATATAGATGTAAAATATTACTGATTGTAAGAGAGGACAGATTTTCATAAAAAATTACAATTCTCTTTAAGTTCTTTAGGGGTAAAATTACGTTAATTTTAATTTAAATTAATATTAATTTTTAATTATTTAATTTTAAGTTAATCTCCTTCTCTCATTCAGCATTTTTATAAATGAGATTATGCAAAAGACAGTACATTTTGAGTAAATCCAGCAACAGTGTGAAGCCCAAACTTAAATTGCGGATGAATGTGCACAAATTTAATGAAGCTCTTTTCGAGTATTTTTGCTCACATCATGCAATTAAATGGAATTATCACAGTTACTTTCATACCAGTTCTGGAGCAGGTTAGTTCTAGTATCTCTCATCATGGCTTTCTTAATTCTGTTTCTGTCCATTTTTCACTTCTGGGCAAACTTGCCTTTTTCATCCTTTATGATGGTATTTTGCCTTTACAGATTTGCTTGGCATACTGGAGGTTGAGCATTTGTTTATTGACTCAAGCAGTCAAACTGTTACTCATACCTTACCTTTTGGTAATTAAAGTAGTGAAGTGGTGCTGGTAGTTGTGTTGGACTAAAAGGAAGTAGATCCCTTTAATAGACAAGGGTTTGTACACAATGTTCCTTTTAGTCCATGTAAAGCACTGTCTGAAAAAAGAAGCAAATACTATTTTACCTGTTATTGCCAATATATGGTAGGGGATTATCTTTTTAACAACAAACAAACAAACCAACCTCGCTTTCAGATAAAATAAAGTTTACATGCATAGAGAATCTCCCAGCCCTTATAATGGGTTAGGAATATGTGATTTGCATACAGAATACTTGAAAAGAAAGCATTTCTGGTATATGGGCTGAAATATTTCAGTAGTTGTCCTGTGTGCCATGCATATGGTCAGTGCTGATTAACTTCCAGAATTTAAGATATCATGGGGTTACTATAAAGAAGGCTAGATAGCAACATCTTATGTTAGATTTTTTGTGAGAAATGGCCCTGTGCGAGCAGAGTTTGAGATAACAAAGGCAACTGACCTTGCAGAATGTGGAAAGTCCCTGGCCTCAGTCCAGGAGGAACCAGGAATGTAAACATTGTTACTGCTGTATATCAGAGAGCTGTCTGGAACAATAAAGGAGAAAGCTTGCTTATCACTCAGATTGAGTCGTGTCTCGCTTTCCCTCGCCGCTCTCGCTCCAACAATTTTTCAAGTTTTGTAGTGAGAAGAATTTCATAACTGTGTTTTAATTCTAACTTTCAAAAGCATCCCTTGTAAGCTCCTACATCTTTCTTGCATTATTTCATTTGAATAACTCTAAGCTCTTCAATTCTTTAGCATTTTCTGTCTAGGATGCTTTTTTTATTCTGGCTTTAATAAAAGTGATATTTGTTGTCTTTTTAATGCATTTCAGTAATATCTGCTTTATCATAAAATCCTGATATAATCAGGATAATATAATAAAATTTTTAGTCCTGTGACTAAGGTTGCCAAAAGTTTTACATATTCCTGTAAGAATGCTGAGTGGCTTTGTATTACAGTAGACTCAGAGATTAGTAGGTAAAATATCCATAGGTTACTCTCAGGGAAGGTGGTGTTAGAGAATAGGTATATTGTGTTAACTTTTAGCTACTGAAATTCATACTAGATGTTTTTGTAGAGGTCTGTGTTCTAGCCAAGGTGTCAAAACTACCATCAACTTCCTGTGGTAACCTAAAATAAAATCCTGTCATCACTAGAGCAGGTTTTTTAAAAGTCCTAAAATAGATATAATCAGCTTGCAGTGTTGCTTTGAAAAAGTCCTCATATTCTTCAGTTATTTTGAAATGTGTGTGCTGAAATTCATGAATTTGTTAGGGAAGAAGTCTGTATACAGGTCAGCGCTTCATTATTGTACTGCCAGATGATGTGATTCTGGCTCATAACCTACTGATACGTGGCTGATAGTGATGAAAACAGTGATTATTATTTTTTACGTATCTAGAAGTATCCTGCCTTGGGCCTGTGTAATTTTAAAGGATTGAATAATGCATACCCTGCTTGTTTCAACATCAGAGGTGTCTACAATAAATTGTGTTGTGACTGCTTTAATTAGCAACTAATATATACACTCATTTGTTCAGAATTGTAAGAAAATACTTCGGACATTAAATGTTTCTCTGTCTTTCTAGATGAAGTGTTATCACAAAAAATACAGGTCGGCTACTCGTGATGTGATTTTTCGCCTTCAGTTTCACACTGGAGCTATTCAAGGACATGGCTTGGTGTTTGGCAAAGAAGATTTGGATAATGCCAATAAAGGTCCTTGTCTTCTGTGGTTGGTTGGATGTGTATATGTGTGGACATGGAAGCATGTGCTTGTGATGATCTTTTTCAGCACCCGTTTTCAAAAGGATTCTTATTTCTTTTTTTTTTTCCTTTCTTATTTTTGGGGAAAGGGAGACTGCTTTGAGTTAGTTAAATTATAGCGTGTAGCACCGGTAAAACCCTAATGACTAGAAAAGCTCTTCAAGTGAGTTGTCAGAATAATTCAGATACTCCTACATAGTCCTTATCACCTTCTCTCTCATTTATAAAAACAACAGACATTCTCTCTTAGTCACCATTGAAGGAAATAAGATGAGCTGAAAAGTTCCCTTTTCTGGCTAGTGAAAACAGTCATAAAGTCTGATAATGTGTTTGTGATGTAGTCTGAGTCTTTTAATATGCTTCAGAATATCAAAGAATGGACACAGAGTTTTCAGACACACTTGAAAATGTGTCGTACTAGTTCTCATATTTTCCAAATTATAACTTCAGTTTTATTATGTTTATATCAGGATTGGAACTTCCTCAGCCTGTGTTACTAGCAAACTAAACTCAAGCATATTTTCCTGCAACATACAACATAAGGCTACCAAAAATTTAGTGGTTTAGCCAATATGGGGAACATATTTAATTTACCTGGGTATGTTTTCTTCATAAGCCATGTCTGTCTAGAGAGGGGGTTAGGAACTGTACATCTCTTCTGCTTTTGACTGTTCTAGAAAGCAAGAAAAACTCCAGCTGGCATTTTGGTGGTCTTTTCTGGAGAATGTCTGGCACAAAGAACGTGGCTTTTAAAAGCAGATCACTAAGCCACAAGTGAGAAGGGAAGAGTGGTGAGGATATATGTATAGATAGCTTTAGAGAATCCTGATTTCTGAGTGTTCTAAAACTGCTCTCCTGGGAAACATCTTGCTGAAATCCTATCCTTTGTTCTCAGATGACCGTTTCCCTGATTACAGCAAGGTGGAATTAGTGTTTTCAGGAACTCCAGAGAAAATTCAAGGTGAGCATAGAGAACCAAAAATATGCTTCATTTGAAAATAAATCATATTAAAATATGCGTTTTCTAAAAAAAGTCTTTTTTCCTCTTTTATTCCACTTCTATTGTAAAAAATCTGAAATTTTACTTTTTCATTAAAATCTATTAGTTACCAGTTTAAATTTGAAAAAATTAATAAAGACTCTGCATTTATATCAGCATAGAAGTCACCAGATTTGTTTTAAAGCTATGCCAGAACACTTGCTACAACTAGTAGAAAACTTTTGTGTATCTAGATAGTAGGTGGTTTGGCTCAGCATAAGTGACAGCAAGTGGCTTATCCAATAACCTTTTTTGGATGTTGTCATAATTGATTATGTTTGCAGTACTGAAGTTTGGACTGCCTTCAGTTTAGTATAAAGAGATACAGCTATAGTTTTCTTGGAAATGCTTCTCCTTTAAAGTGGGCTTGTAGGATATTCTGCATGCTTCCAAAATTTTATTTTAATATGTTTAAGATTATGTGATTATTATTACTTACAGTAAGAACTTAAGATCATGCAGATCACTGCAGTTTAATTCCTTTAATGAATGTGTTCTTAGTCATTTTATGGTGTCCCAAAAAGTATGGATTCTGCCTGAGACTGATTGAAAACCAAATACTCTTAACTGTCTGTCTTATACATATTCCCATTTAGTGTCCTCAGTGTCCTGTGAATTGCATGCTTTCCTCCTTTTTTTTCCACATGAGTTTGATAATTTAGAAAATTATGGCAGCAGCCACTAAAGAAGTTGGATTCTGTCCAACTGAGCACAAAGATCTCATTTAGCCTGTTGGAAAGCCATAAAAGAAAACCAGTTTTATAAAGGAATTTGTCTAGCTTGTTCTAAATGTTTCTGGATAGTAAAGGCTTGAAGACAGGCCAGTTGACATGTCTAAAAAAGGACCAAGATTTTTTTCAAATTTTGCTTCCTTAGATGACAAATGAGAGGTGTGGATTTTTTAATAGGCTTTAAGCTGTTGGAAAGTAGGCTCTAAGTAATTGGAAATTTGTGTTCAATTGCTGTCTGAGGAATTAACTGGCTAGGAAGAGCAGCTCACCTTTGTTACTGAACAAGTTATATTTCTTTAAGAAGAAGTCTATGCAGCAGTCTGGGAAGATGTTGAAAAATTCTTTAACTTTAGCACTATAGTATATGATCCCTATATTTGTGGTTAATGCTTAGTTTTGCACCATACAGTGCTTAGTACAAATACCAGGGATTAATGTGGCCTTGTGTTAATTCTCTACATCTGTGACTAGTCTTGTGCCAGCCAGTGCTTCCTTATTTACTTATATTAGTGATTAATATGTACTAGCAGAGATCTTAGTTTTGAGAACAAGGATCGTGTATTAGAACAAAGAGTGATAAGAGAAGTGTATTATGACCTCACCACATGTTTAAAATACTCTCAAAGAGAAAAGATTAATCAGAAAATCTGGAACCATATCCAAGTCCACAGAAATAATTAGCATATATGCATGTATTCAGGAAACGTGATGAATATGTATTCGTTTCAGGAATATAACCTGGTCTGTTAGGTTATTGGGGATACATGCTTTGAGGAGAAATCCCCATGCAGCCAGCACTGCTAGTAATGTTGGCTTTCTAACCTATGAATTGGTTGGAGAGTTTATTTCCCGGTTTTTGGTGACACCTTGAAATACTTATTTACAATTTCTGCAAAATGACTTTTCCACATCTGAAAATACTATAGAATTCTAGAATAACTACAGGGCTCTAGTCCATCCTCCTGCTGAAACCAGGCTCATTTGTGAGATCAGACCAGTTTGCCAAACCTTTGTCCAGTCAAATAATAAAAAGCTTCAAGGACAAAGACGTCACAGCCTCAGTGGGTGGGCTATTTCAATGTCTGACTGTCCTCACAGTGGAATTATTTTTTCCTTATATTGACTCTAAATTTATCTAGATTCAAATTTTGCCTGTTTCATGTCCTTCTGCCTTTTTCCAACCTGATTGTCTCCTCTATGGCCTTTAGGAGGCTGCTGTCAGGTCCTTGTCAAGATCATCTAATCTCCAGACTGAAGAAGCCCTGATCCCTCAGCCTTTCCTCACAGGGAAAGTCCTGACCACAGTGGTCATTTCTTTCACTTTATTCATATAATTCTTGTATTCTGTAGCTTGAAACTGTACACAGTATTCTAGAACATAACTGACTGTGATGTTGTTAAGAACGAATGCAGTGGCCAAGAATATAAGATCCCTGAATATTTAATAATAAAGTTCATAAGTCTGCCTTGTGACAAATATCATCACAGAAACTCTGTAGAGATGGCTTTTTCCAGTCTGCACATAAAGGTACAGGACCATAGCATTCTTGTCCTAACTGTAACTATTTTTGGTTTAAAAGTCACAGCATGTGCATAATACTGTTGCTTTAGAACAATTTACAGTAGGACTTGCTTCTGTAGACATAGCCAAAGGTTTGATAACGGAGGATTTCTTTGTTCCCTAATCTAGATAGAAAAGATAGACTGTTTGATTTGTATCAGTATCAAAGCCAAATTCAAGGTCATGAATTCTTGATGCCTTGCATCAAGTGCTTTGATTCAAGTGCTTTGCATTCGAATCACTGGACTATACTTAAATTCCTCACTGTATCCATTTAAAACCTGAACATTATTTAATGCTTTGTTAAGGGCACAAAAACATGGGGTACTGCTGAAAATTCCAGGTATGTTTGGCAGAGAATACTTAAACACAGCAAAACACATTGAAAGCCAGCTGTCTAGTCTCAGATTCTGCAGAGCTGCCACCTTGGGGGAACTGAAAGCTCTTCCTATTCATCCTTAGTGATAAATTGCTCTGGTATCAGAATGATAATCTGTATGAATCAGAATGAAATCTGTAACAAAGTCTAATTTTATAATTAGTTTAGAACCATCTTCTTATAGATGCTCATGGTTCCATTCTCAAAAGATTCTTTATCATGTCTGACCCACTAGGGCTGGGTGGATCATCTGTGTTAGTTGTGTTTAGGGACTGATCCAAATTATCAGCCTACATCATAATCAAAAAACTCAAGATAAAATTCTCAGAATAATAAATTAAGCTTTTTTTAAAAAAACTGTTTTATTTAACCTTTCTTCCATTCTTGCTACTTCTTACCTTTCAGAATAGGGTGTTGCCATTTAGGGAGCAAACGTCTATCAGAAGCCTACATACATACATCTCTGTGTGTGTATAATTACATATGTGACTGATAATTTCTGGTCTTAAACGTGTTTCATTTTAGGATGTGAACACCTTCAGAATGATCATGGAGTAATAGTTGATTACAATACATCAGACCCACTAATACGCTGGGATTCCTATGAAAATTTGAGCCCTGATGGGGAAGGTGAGTAATTTTGTCACATTAGACCAAGGCCTTTTGCAACTGTTCCAGAGTGTTTGAAAGAAGAAAGGAGACCTCATTTGCTTGGAGCTAATGCCACTTTGTTGATATGTGAAGTAGCTGTCTACCATTCCTTATTTAGCATTAGTGGTTCTAATTTAGGAAAGAAAGCTTGTATTGGTTTGAACAAGTCAGGATTAAAATTAATAGGAAAAAAACTAGAAATAAGTGAAATAATATAAGGAAAAAGCACTGACACGGTCAGATACAACCTGACACTCTGTCAGGGTGGTGGTAGCAGTCCAAATGAAGTAGCTCAGTTGAAGCAACTATCCTATGGAAGGTCTAGTCTCCAGCTGAAGGTCCAGTAGTACCTCTTGTCCTCTGGTAACCCAGTAGACAGGACTCCATTAGGCAGTTCTAAGGGCAGGTTATATCCAGGTGGGACTGTTTGGCTCCTCCCTCCTGGATGGAGCATCTCACAATAGGATGAGATAAGTCCATGAGTCATGTGGTGGTTTCTTGATGGCCCATTGTCTGTTTTCAGGGGTGGGTCATCAGCAGGTGATAACAGCTAATGGCCCACAGCTGGTGGTAATAGAATACTTAAATACATCTATATTGTAACCTAGGACAAAGCTGTAGTAGTTAAATGAGATCCCTGTCAATACACAGAATGAACTGAGACACAACTGACTGATACAAGTTACTTTATTACTTGTAAATTTGCCTAAAGACTTTATTCTTTCTTCAAAAGTTTCTAGTTGGAATTCTAACACAGAATTTTAAGAACAACAAAATTATAGGGTGAGTGTGTAGCTTTTGGTTACTATGTATCTGGAGTATTTCAGAAGGTGCCCTAGGCTTTTAATAAACAAACAGTAATGGATATGCTTATTTGCATATCTCCCTTCATAAATGTACCTGTTTTCAGTTTTTTTAGATTTTTTTTTCTGTAATCAGATGGCATGTACAAAATATGAAAACTTCCAGTAGGTCCCTTCAGATTCTGACTCCAGTGTGAATGTTCTCCTGATGTTTTCTTGAGTTAATGCTGTGCTTTTAATGGATACAGTTTTCATGTAAGGACTCAGAATGTTGCACCTGTGGCTGCACACCTCAGTGCACATGCAAGCCTGACGCTGTAAGTAAAAACATGAGATAAGGTATTGAATGGATGCCAAAGTTCTTGTTTTTACAACTTGCCTGTTATGAAATAAGAGACACACAAAGTAGGATATTTAATTAGGTTCTCTCTAGGTTCAGTTTCAATTGATTTTTATAATCTGAATTTAGCATTGACCATCTAATGATCACATCAGTGAGAGCAGAAGCTTACTGGGAGCTTGATCTTTTTCCAGTGCCTCACTCTTGTAATAGGAGTATTTCCTAATGCACAGCAGACTCCAATCTGCAGAAAACTGGGGGAATTATAGAGGGTGGAAAGAGAACAATCATTGCATGTGGCAGGTAAAATACTCCACTGGGAGTCATCAGAGTTGGATGAGACTGCAGTGTTTTTTAGAAGGAGTAACATCAGAGAGACTGAATCTTGACTGGAGGTGATGTCTTAATGTTTCGTGCCTTAAATTGGATGTCCCCTGATGAGGGAGATTTTAGAGCCATTTGTGAGGCGGCGCGGAGACGAACGGGACCTTCAGCCTTCTTCGCTTGCAGATAGTTGTTTATTAAGTCTTATCAGAGAAATGTAGCCACTAGTGTAACTTAGACATAGCACAGAGCAAAGAATGCCAGAAATGGCCACCTAATATAGATTACACAGTCTTTTTAAAGCCAAATTATGCAATTAAAACTTAAAATGAAAGATATTTTCTCTTTTCTACCAATGTTCAATAAATCACCCTGTCACGTAGACAGGAACTGTGGAATTCTTTATCCTATCATCCCAAACTACTTTCACTGCAGGATATGGAGGAATGAAGAAGAAGGAAGAAGATCTAAAGAACAACTACTATCCTCCATTTTGAAGTTTTTTGCTTTTATATATTTACTATATTAACAAACCTAAAAGTCTATATTTTTCACCCTGTGACAATCTTACATAATATCCCATCACCTAGTTCACACCAGTGTAGATTCTAATTCTTCCCTGAGGGTATATCGTTTTCTCCATGGACAAAGGTCAGAAACCATGCTGTCCAGGGGGGTTAAACCCTTAAAAACAGGCAGAGATATTCTCTGCATTCTGGACTCCAACACATGATGTTTCCATATAATTTATGATTCCTTTTCTTTCCGTCCGCCCCTGCCATCCTCTCCCCCTTCCTTTGTATATACCTAGCCCTCAACAAGCCATGCATTGATGTCAAATATTTTTTAATTACTGGGATTGATTGGCTAGATGGATTTGACGTTCCCATGGTCATGCATTGCATTGTAGGTAACTACAACAGTACAGGAAGTTGAAAGCAGAGGTTAATGTGCAGGCAGCACTCTGTTGGAGGATACAGAATTGTATGCTGCTCATGTCTTCGATAAGAGCTGGTCAGAGACCATTCACAAGTACAGTTAGCTTGTTTGCCTGCTGTTCAGAAGTCATGTGCCATTTAATAGGTTTTTGTATCTAATTTGTGTGCAGGATACTTTTTTAAATACCTTGAGATAGAACAGAAATATGATGTTGATATTGAGAATTTCATTGTAAATCTGCAAAAAATATCACTTGAGTTTAAGCTAGAAAATATACCATGAGAATAGATTTTATCCTTTTCTCAAGTAAATATTTATGAGGCAGACTGTTACCCTATGATATTGAATAAGGGAATTGCAGGCAGAGCATAGGCTGGGCAAAAGATCACAAGGAGCTAAAGCACATACACAGCTGTGTTTTTCTCTTAAGGTTGGGGTCTGTACTTAAAACAAGTCTGAGCTTAGTCTGTTGCTTAAGGTAAATATAGTGCAGTTAGGTCATCTTCTGTGTAAGATTTATAAACACCAGGACAAGCTTCTCTTTATGGTTTGTGCAGATGTTCAGTATCATGCCTGTGCATTAAAAACCTGTAATGCATCCTAGTTTTCACTACAGGTGAGAGACCACTAAAAGGAGATGCTGATTTCACATCCAGAATGCAATCAATATCAGAAACCTTAGAATATGAGGCCTTTAGCTATAATCCTGAAGTCTGAGAGAGAATCTTTTCTGTACTTCAGAAAATATTAAGGTGTAAGACATGGTGCATTTGAAAGTGCATAACAGTGGTGGTATGTTTAAGGTGCAGGGACGTCTCATACAGAGCGCCTTTTTCAGTTCTACTTTACATTAAGTTAAACCCCTAGCCTTATGTAGGAACTGGTCTTCATGGTTTTACTTGTACCTGTTTTCCCACAGGAATTTCAGTACGAACACTATGAGATGTTAGTGTGACAGATGATTCTTATATTACAGTTATACATCTTTTTGTTAATTTCAAAAAATGTGGGCCTATGAAATTCCTTACCAAGGCGGTCAGGAAGGCTACAGCAGAGACTTGTGAATGCTAGTTGTTTTGTAGGTATATGTGTGTGGAATGGCTATTTCCAAGTTGATGTGTTAAAACAGAAATTAGAAGTGAATAAGACAGTAGTATCTCTTTTGAAATTGTACAACTATTTGGCTTTATTACCCAAAGAACAAAAGATGGGAAGACATGATAAAGGAAAAATATACCCAGAGGCTCTTGATTTGCTGGCATGATACAGTATTACAGACATAAGCAATTGCCTTTTAAATGAACTTGAACCCTTTGTTAATAAGATTGTGTATGTAGGTGTTGAATATAGCCAGTCTGTGGACAGTTTGCTATCTGAATTTAGTTCCTTATCCTTCATTCTTAATATTCTTAAGGAATTTTGATAATTGGAAAACAATAAATTATTTGCATTTCTTCTTATAAATACTTTTTCTTTTCAGATCCCTTGGGAAGTGGTCCTCCATAATAGATAGAAAATTATATTAAGTTCTTAATTTTCAATTTGTATCAGATTTCCCCCTCCTTGAGCAGTACATTAGCACAGAGACTTCTGTTACACTGATTTAAAAGTATGCAATTAAGTGTATCTTCCTACTGCCATGTAGAAGTCTGACATAGTTGCCATTGCTTTTCCTGTGGTTTTGAAGTCAGGAAGGACTTTTGAGATAGAAAGGAACAGAATTACTTTTGATCTTTCTGAGCACTTCTATTTTTTTCTTTAAAGTATCACTTACCATACAATAGATACATATGGATTTACAAAAGGTTGTTCATTTGCTGCAAAATAGTAAGATATAATACCTGTGGCCACATATGTGTACTATCTTCCAAAATCTCTCTCTAATACGAAATGACAAATAGTTTTGAAAAAAGCTCCCCCCAACACAAACCAGAGGGATTGAGGTAAATAGTAAAGGTTTGATTTGTCTTTGTTGAGGTTTTTTTTTAGTTCTCAGTGATAATTTCCAGGATTATTACTTGGCATAGTGCATAAGAGATACTGTTCTTAAACACTTCCCTCCTGCTGAAAATGCTAGTCTTTTTTGAATAGGAACCACCAGTTTATGTGAAACCTGCCAGTGTATCCTGGTAAAAGCCTGGGCTCTGAGGTGTTCTGAAAATTAAATTAGATTAAAAAAAGAGATTGAAATAAAAAGATATTAAGATAATATATATTGCTAAAGAACATAAACTCATTTTAATAGAAAAGGTGAATTATTGGAAGGACAGATGAATGCTGCTCTTCCTTTAGCACTGTCTGACTGCTTTATCTCAGGTCTATTCTAAGTATCCTGATAGCATGCTAAAATTATTCTAGAGAAAAAATGCCATTTGTGTGTGCAGCATTCAGTTGGTTTGAGATAACAGGATTTTAATTTTTTTTTAATAAAGAAAACTGGTAAACCCAAAGTTTTTTGTTGGCCAAAATAGTATTTGTTTTGGTTCAACTGAATTCAGTGCATTGGCAACATAAATGCACATGGTTCTTGTTCAGTGTTCCATTTTAAGACATTTCACTTATTTTAACAACTGCTAAATCCCTCTGCACTCTTTTGTCTTCCAGCTCTTCAGTCTGTGGAAAGAGAAGCGCATGTGCATGTTAGAAATTGCTTGAAATGACAAATGAAGGACTTTGATTAAGTCTTTACAAAGCAGAGACTTAAGTTTCTTTCTCAACAAAGCCTTGCTGTTTGCTTCCTAGCAAAGTATGTCTCAAGAATGGTGCTTTCCAAATTTCCTAGCCTTTTTTAACTGTAATCAACAACAATCAGTCAAAATTTGCCAAATATTTATAAGCTGGTCTGCTCCTGGTTTTTTTCTTCTCATAAAGGAAAGTATCTGAGAAGTGTCTCCATGTACGCAATAAATGTTTCCATGGAGGCAATAAATAACCAACATTCTGGCATGCACCCATGTCATGTGGTAAGATGGGATGTTTGACTTAATTACTGAGATTTTTTTCTCCTCTTCAACCCAAAGTAAATAGCTATTCAGTAGGGAGGTGCCCTCTTATGTTGTTAAACACTGGTTTTTCCCCGAGGGGCCCTTCAATATTGCAAAACTCAAAGGTTGAGGCAAAAATGCTTGGTTTTGGTACCTTAACAGGAATGCAGATGACTACCAAAGAATACAGCAGTTTTGATGCCATTTCTGGTGAGTGAAGCTGAAGAACAAATTCCTAGTGAATAAATGTTAATTTCAGTTTTTAGTCACCAGTTGGATGCATTATTCTTTGAGACAAAGTGAAATTTGGTAGAAAGTAGGGATAAAAAGGTGTCCTCCAACAATTCCCCTCTATTTGACAGTAAAAACAGAGAAGCCTATAGAAGACAGACAAATTTACACTGTAAAATGCTGCTAGCTTGAAACAGTATCTGAAACACTGTGGAGGGTCTGCTTTTAATTGATTTTTCTCTGAGGAAACTTAATTCTTCTATTTCTTGAAGTTTTGTATGTTCTTTAACAGATATAATTTAAATCTAGTTAGTCCACTTAATCATGAAGCTGACAAAGAGAAAAATTAATATAAAATGGTTTCTTTTGTATGTTAGAAACATTGAATGCAAACATAGGATGACAAGGTTTCATTTCTAAGTGTGTGGCAATAGGTAATTCTCCTTTTCCTTCTTCATTAATACAGCATTAATTGTAAAAGTACTGTGGCTTAAATTTTTTGTTACCTCAACATGTTAGGGAGTAAATATCATTTTCCCCAGATGTTTTCAAGATTGTGCTTGATAAACTGAGATTGATCTGGAATGTATTTTCTCTGGACTCATGCTTTGGGGATTTGGTATTTTTGGCTGTGTTTGATTTTGGTTTGTGTTTTTGTGGGGTTTTTTTTTGTTTGTTTGTTTTTTTGGTTTTTGTGTGTTTGGGTTTTTTGTTGTTTCTTTTTTTTGTTTTGTTTTGTTTTTGTTTTTGTTAAAAAGAAAATTATTATAGTGTTTTCGATTGGTCAGATAGGAGCCAACAGTTAAGTGCAGCCAGGGGCCAGACTTTCAAAGGATTTACTGATTCAAAGTTAGTTTTGTTGTCTCTTTCAGGAATATGTCTTAAGACATACTGAATACTTCATTGAAAGTCTTGCATGTTTGCTTAAATGCTAAGCTGAGCTCCAGAACTTGGTCTGTCCAGTTCTGTTGAAAAATAGTTTTTTCCTTTGTACTTGTTTGAAAACAAACCAGTGGGAGGCACCAAGTCAGAATAACAATTTAATAGGGAAATTAAAAAAATAAAGGCAGAAAACACTGGTTTAAACTGGCAGAGTCAGGATACAACCTGACACCCTGTTAGTCAGGGTGGCGGTAGCAGTCTGATGAAATGGTGGCTGCAGTCCTCCTGAAGTGGTGGATGTGGTTCTGTTGAAGGGTCTGTGATCCTGTAGAAGGGTCTGCTCTTCCTCGAAAGGTCCAGTGGTGGCTATGTAGCTCTTGTCCTCTGGGAATCCAGTGGAAAGGGTTGTCTGTGGTGTTCGGAATCTCAGATTATATCCAGGATGGAATGCTTGGTTCCTCCCTCTGAGTGGAGCATCTCACAATGGGATGATGAGTCATGAGGCAAGGCACTGATGGGCTCATTAACAGAAGATACTGTGGAGGGAGGAGGCAAGGAAACACTGCCCCACCTGGTTTCAACAGCTCATGAGGGTGGTAATAGAATACACTGCAACCCGGGACATCCTTTTACCCCAGCATATAAGTGCATTGATAAGACAGTGTCTGAAGTGAGAAATTATGTGCATATTAGGTACCATTTGTCAGTTTTGCTGAGTTTAAACTTACAGATAAAAAGAGAATCTCCCCCAAAATGCTAAGACCCAAAGAGGAACAGTTATACCTAACCTAAATATTTAAAGCCTTATGTTTGAAGACAAAAAGAGCTTAGAATCACGGTTCCCTAGGCCCCTGGATTTTCTCCATGAGCCTCCTGCCTCTCACTACCTGTACTTCAATTTCTGGGCACACGTGCCTCCACAGCTCTTGGTATCAATGTTTTTAACAGTGCACAGGTAGCACCTGTCAAATATTTTCAAGCTACTGCAGAGCAAATTTCTTGCTTTCAAAAGAAAAAATTGATTTTAATGTCCTCCAATTTATTTCTGTCCTGTCTCAGTAACAGGCAGTGTTGTTATCCCAAGGATTTATTCACTAGCCCTTTGTCAAAAGCTTTCATTATGCTTTTAAACCCAAAGAACATAGGGTGCAATTTCAGTGGTTTAATAGATGTTAATGTAGTTTATGGTACATTAATCTCTGCAGTTCTACTTTCATAAGACTCTGCAAAAGACTTTTCTCTTCAGCATGGTAGATTCAGACAGTAGAAACTAGGAGGAAGGTAACACATGTGACTGTGACTAGCATTGTCTTAGGGGCCATGTAACACAGCTTTTTCAACCAAGTCTATCTTTGCCCAGTTTATGCTTTTTCAGCAGGTTTGTATTTATCTTTTAGTATGTGCCTGTTTCTTAGTCATGTCAGCTACAATCTATGGTTGTTAATGTTGTTAATTTAAACACTAATGTCCAAATCAGTATCTCTTCCCATGTACAGATACGACAGGAGAAGCCTCCTCACCCAATATTACAACCTGTTTAATGGACCAGGTTGAATAAAAAGTTCCAAGAGGCAAGCCTCTGCCACAGGTGTTTTCCTTCCCTGCACCTGCTTCCTGAAGAACTCTTCCTCCTTCTTTTGAAGGCAATAGGGCGTCCCACCTGTTTAGCTTAATTAAACAAGGAAAAATAACCTTATAGGTTAGAATAATCTTATAGGTACTGGATATATTTTAACACCTTACTTGCTCGGGAGTAAAATTAGCATGGCAGCATCAGAGATTAAAAGCGTAAGGAAGAAACAATCCAAAATGCCTTAGTACAAATTAGGATTTGGTTCTTGTTTGTTCTGTGACTTTCCTAAGACCAGACGGAGGAGCAATTAAGTCCCCACTCTGTGATGCACCAAAGCATGCATACACTGAACTACTTTATGCGTCATATATATGTTTTTACTGTAGTAAACAAAGGAAATGTGAATAGAGGGCATTATCAGTCATGATGCCATTTATATGTGATGTAAGAGGTCATAGAATCATTGCATGTGCATGAATGAGCTTGAGTTAAGATACCAAATTCATTATGATTGCCAAATGACAAATCTCTGGGAAGACTTACAGAACAAGAGACAGCATAAAATTCATGGTAATTTCTTGGATTTTTTAGGCCACCATGAAGCAATAGCAGTCCTTTTTTTGGTGAATCCTGAAGGAATCATATTGTTCTGATTGGGTGTAATTTCTGCCCTTTTGCTGGTCTTTTAACATCATGTACCTTTCCTTTTTTTTTGCTAGACTTCTTTCCAGTGGCTCTTTTGGTCCTGCTTGGTTGTTTCAGCCGGTCACTGCAACACTCCCTTTATAAGATAATGGTTTTGTGGTATTCACCCTTTTCTCCCCATTGGCAAGCATGTTCTGTTGATTAGAAAGGCCTCATTAGTTTCTGGTTACAGCTTGTTCAAAATGTGGTTTTTTGTTACGAAGGTGCTTGGTTCTATGACAAGTATTGGTTTTTGAAGGAGGGCTCTTTCAACAAATTTATCATGCTGGGACTTATTCGGACTATCCTGTAACTGTCCATTTTTTTCAGTGTCTGGGACACTGGTTAATTAAACAACATGTGTTAAGTTTCTGCCATTGAATACATACAACAGATACTGAAGAACTGACTTTTCCTGGAAAAGTTTCTGCAGGAAGCATCTTCTGCCAATAGTGATATGTAGAGAGTTTTTTTAATCTCCTTGCATGTGTTTCCAAGATGGTGTTAGTACATGCACAGCCACCTCATATATGTGCTGGTGGATTTTTTTCTTGACTTTGGAAAAGAGCATAATAAAAGACTAACCCTCCTGAGTCCCACAAGTTTAGATTTCAATGTCTGAATTTTGAAGAGGTGCCTATTACATTCAATAGTCTGTACAGAGTGAAGCTTAATACTCTGTAAGTGTTCTTTTAGCACTATAGACCACAGGCACCTCTGATAGTAAATTGTGGTTGAATAAATTCCTCCAAACTAGGAGATTATATTTTTTTAAGTGACCAACAGAAGAATTTTAGCTGTACAAATAACATTAACAGCCTTTAGTGTAGTCAGCTCTAGTGCTTTGCTTGTTTTTTAGTGGTATGGGAAGCTTTGCTAAAGATAGTACAGTTTGTTATCCATGTATTGATGCCAGAAAGCTGTCCTGGGCATCTCTATCCCTACTCCGGCAGTTTCAGTTATTAAGTGTTAAATATTTACCTGTGATCCCTCCTGTTTAAGGCCTAAGTTCTTTGCAAAGATTTCCCTGGACATCAGAAAGCTTTGGATCAGACTGCTAAGCAATAAGAGGAACGTGAGAGATGGGGTAGACTGCAGGTCTACCTGCATATTTATCATCCCTCCTCTAGATTCTGCTGTCAAACATGGGCAGAATCTAAATGCTGAAGAAGAGCACTCCTTGCAGACTGAATAGATGGAAGCAAGTTTCAGTTAGCAGAGGGAAGTTTTTTTGTCAGAACCCAATCTTATTTCTTACTGTGGACACACTCTCTCCAACTATGAAAGTAAAAGTTGCATTACTACAGCTCTTTCATGTTGTTTATATTTTTTCTGCTCCTGGAGTCTCAGGCAGAAGGATCTGTGCAGTTTGAGATGGCCCAGAGCAGTGAGCTCTCTCTCTCAAGTAGTATGGGCTAGATACTGTTTTTCTCTATCTTATTCTGAACCTTAAAGAATGTTGCCTAAACTGTTACCCATTTAAGAAACTTGGGAAACTTCTGAAGTTCATCTGAAGTTTCTGGTGTCAGGCTATTCCCTGTGTTCCTTTCAGTTAATACGCATAAAATATTCTTTGTATGAAGAACTTTTGTTCTAAAGTCATTTAGGTACAGCATAAATTTTCCACCGAATATACATGATTTGTTATGCTAGTATATGCTTGTGTTGAATGTGTATAGATCATCTTCAATTTTTTTTTTTACAAGAAGTAAATACTATAGTTATTGTCATATACGGTTACCCTATATTGCTTGTACTATTGCTCGATTACTTGAAAATAAATTACAAGTCTTTGAGTCCCAGTGCAAAATCCTTTAAGTTAAATTAGTGAGTTAGAATATCAAAGACTTCTGCTAAACATATGTGTGCCTGAACTTCCCTTTTTGATATGCTTACTTCAGGTGTTTAGAAACACCTGAAGATCAATTTTTTGTGCCATAGAGTGGTGGAGCAATTTTATTACAAATGGCAATACTGTGGAACTACATGTTCCATACTTCAAAAAAGGAGTAAATTCATTAGGTTGACCTTTTAGACAGCCACTTTTAAGCCTTTTCACTGTGATTCTGTACAGTTTTCAGCAACCATGTAGAGTCATCAGTGTTTTTCTGCTGCTTTATATTTAATGACCATAACTAATTTTTGCTAAAAGCCTAGCAGTGTAGTAAGAGAAATGTCATGATTCATGGTGTGTGTGTTGTTTCAGCTGTTAGAAAGAATAATCATGAATTCTGAACATCAGCATTTGGAGTATGCATTTGGAAATTATTGAAGTGTTCCTTAAGATGGGCTTTGTTTTTGATAGGAACACAGGGAGATAGTTTCATGTAGTTTGGTGACTTTGAAATACCCTTAAACTTTACTTAGTGTTTTGTACTTGTGGCAATGTTTCTGTACTGTGATGTTATATTGTTCTTTTGCTGGTTATCCAAGCACAAGGTACTTGAAGTTAAGTCTTTGCTTAAAATAACTGAGGAAAGTTTGCAGAAGTAGAACCAAAATGACACAATAGCTTCTGTATACTGGGTGACAGTTGTAAATGTATCAGTCTGTTCTTTTTGGATCATGGAACAAGTATTATTTTCTTTTGATGCCAGGTGGGCAAAAGTGGAATGATAAATTACAGTAGTATTCTAAGGATGGGTCTGTGCTGGCTGACTCTTGCCTGTGTTCCATACTGGCTGGACAGCAGCCAGCCTCTAGTCTACAAGCTTGTACTTTGTGAAGCAGTTTTTTCTCGCTCCAGTGTACTTGTAAAAACACTGAAGTACAAATAGGATCCTTTTTGTCTGGGAAATTAATCTTAACCTTTGCACAGATAAAGGTTCTGTGGGGTCTTGGATGTCCTCTTTTCTGCTTCTCAAAAGATTCAAGGTTTAAGGACCTCACGTGATCCTGTGTGTTCTGCTTGTTAGCATTTTGCTAACAATAATCCCATCAGTTGTTTTCCTTTCAGTGTGTTTGTTCACTTTTTCTTTTTGTGATAACAAGCCTTGTTTTCTTCAGCCTCCTTTTTCTGTTATACTGACAGACTTGAGAAACCTAGCAAACCAAATAGTTTCCTGATGACTTAAGTACTGCTTTTTCATGTTGGAAAACTAGTTCTGTTTAAAATGCAATGCATATATGAATATCAGCATTTGCTTGGGTCACGTTAAGGAAAAAAGTGATAGATGACTTCATACCTTTTTCCTTCCTTTCTAGTTAAATTCTGTTACCCTCAAATAATAATTTTTCTAAAAACTCTTTAGAAACATATTAAAGGATCGTCAGTTGAATATTTATGAACCAGAAATTGATCTCACAGCCTTGTACCAATTTACCAAATCAGGACCTACTTTTTATGTCACTGTTTGAGAGTTGCACTAAATGCAGTTCTAGGTCTCCAGATTGTAGAAGGCACCACAACTCAGCAATGCCAAGTTCTAAGATGACATGGATTCACAATCCATATATTTTTCCCAAAATTTTTGATCAGTTCATTGTGATTGGTTCGTTTGCATGACCTCCCTCTGCCACTCTGCACCAGTCCAGGTATCATCTGTACTTGCAACAGTCAGCATAAAAACTTTAAAGAGGTGTATACTGTAGCCTTGCTTACAGAATTTAAAGATATATCTGAAGTGAATCAGACTGGCACACCCAGTAATCCAGTTGCCCTCAGATGTGGGAATGTGCACATAGCCAGAAGTACCTAGTACTGCAAAAAGGTGATGCATCCCAGAAAGCCTGGTACTGATAACAGAGGAAGCAAAACTGTTTGAGTGATATGGTTAGAGAACATCTTTCTAAACACATCCATGGATAGGTTTAACCAGTGGTTATCCCAAAGAGTTCTTGTGATGGGTCACCACCAAGAGCACCATATTGTTCTATATCTGTCGCTCACGAGCAGGGACTGGACGAATGACACGGACGACTTGTTATGATATAAAGTTGACACTTTATTCACTTACAAGTTCGCTTATATACCTTAGCACGCTGGACTGGCATAAGGTCATTGGTTCACTGACCAGCCACCCCTCAGAGGGATTGGCTGAATCCCAATAACACTTACTTCAGATATTTTCTCTTTCTGTATCAATAACAATTCTATAGTTTACAAAATCTCCCAGCTGTTCTCCCACAGTCCGTGAGAAAGCAATCCTTTCTCACAGACACTGGCAGAAAGCTGAGATATCTCCCTGCTGCATGCTTTCAGTATCCACATATATCTAGAACAATAACATTTGAGCAACATGGTGACTTGAATAGTCTGAATGAATCTGTTGCAGGTAAACTTACCCATAGGATAAGTTAATTTATGCTGTGATGCTATTATGTTGTCTGTGTTTCTTCTGGTAATCTAGCTAAGTGCAGGTGTAAGTGTTGAGCCTCAGCCTGTATTCAAGCATGCTGAGTGTTAATGGTCCAAAATCACCAGCATGTACATGCAGTTCAGGCTTATGAAGGCGCAAAAGAGGCCTGTAATTGAAGCAAGGAAAACAGCAGGGATTTTTTCCTCACAGAGAACCAAAATGCAGTGAGATTAAAAGTAAATTTGCATCTTAAGTGAGTCTCGTCTGTTTGCATCAAGAGTTTTTAATATACTTCTTTTTTTCTTTTCTTATCTTTGAACCAAATGTCGGATGTTTCCAATTCAAAAGCAATTCTGCATCATCCCAAAGGAGAGAGCCAGTTCTCTGGTTCTGGAAGACTACTGCCAGCATAGTTTGTGTTGTGTGCTTTGTGTCTTTTATCAGAGTCCCGACTTGTTTCATGGGCAAACCATTAACTGATTTGGAAGAACAGCAACACTTGAACCAAAAAATGTGTACTTTCTGAATTAGGTCTGAATTTAACTTTTAACTCCTACATAAACAGTGAACAGGTAGATGTATTTTGGGGATACAAGAACCACTTTCATCCTTTGTTCAACTGAGAAGTCATTAAAGTGCTGACAGTCCCTGAAATAGAAAATGAACATTGTCCAGGGGCACAGCTGTCTGGTGGTGATGCATATGTACATTTGGAATAATGTTTGGAGCACATGCTTATGGTCTGCTCTGTGGTGAGATAGTTTAGCTGTTACTAAAGGAGGAACGAAGAGGTTCACTTCCCCTAGTTTGGGGTGAGTTGTTCCACAGAGAGAGAAGGTAAAGCCTTCTGGGATCTGGGAGCTTGAGAACAGCAGCTGCTAGATAAAAATAAGTGTTACTGCTACAGGACCTCCAGAAAGGTTTTCCTGCCTGAGAACTCCGGTAATACACAAATTCTTGAAGATGTGGACGAGTGTCCAGCCTGATTGATCAGTGCAGGAGAACAACTTTTTCTAGCAGCTGTTTATTTTAGGAAAAATTATGTCAGTGATCTAGAAACTGAAATTCACTCAGCTTTGTTTTGGATATTGAAACAGACTCTGAAAAGAACCACTGTAAAGGAATAGCTTGTAGACTGAATTACCTTTTCAGCCAACATGTTTGCACTCCTCCTTGGCCGCAGTAGGTCAGATTTCATAGAAAATGATTGTCTCCTCTGGCTTCTCTCTTGTGTTTAGATTTTCATTTGCTTTTTCTGGCTGATACAAGTCTCATGAGTATTTAGCAAGACTGCTTACCTCCAGGAGCAGAAACAGTGGCTGCAGCTCAAATAGCAGGAGTAGAGACATTTCTGACCTTTTTAAGCTTGGGAATTTGCCCTAACTTTGGTTTTCCTATGTGCAGAGTTTTGCTTAGAGAATATTAGTTGATGTAAATAAGCCAGTGATTGACTCTAGCAGAAAATTCCTGGTTGTGCCTAGTGAGGAGGTAAGTAGCTTCATTGTGGTTCAAGAGCTGGAAATACAAACCACATATATTTCTCTATGGATTTTATAGGAGTTATACAGGAAGAGTTTGTAAGGAATGAGGGCCTGTTATTGTTAGAGAGGGAGAAAGGAAAAGACAAGCACACATAAAAAGATTTAACTTCAAAAGAATGCAGCTCAGGACTTGTCCAGGTTTGCCTGAAGGTAAAAATATTTATTTATGAGGTTGTTAAAAGATAATCCAGATCTTCTGTAATGTTTCCTGCTGCAACATGAACAAGGGTACAGTTTGAAAAAGGTTGTGTATTTGCAATCATCTTCATTTTGGTTCAGGTGGACTGGATCAGAACAGCTCTTGCTGAATTTGTGGTGTATGAGTTTACACTAGCTGGCTTTCATTTGTGTGTTTTCCCAAGTGGTGAGTGGACAGTGGGTAGCTGTGGGGAGAAGTCAAAAGGCTTAAAGACTGAAATATTTTTAACTCACAAGCCTGCCTTTGGGTATTTGGATTTCAAAGAGAGAAGTGCCGGAAAACACAGGCTTGGAAGAATGCCACTAAATTTGATATGTGTTAGTATTTCAGATCCTAATTTTTAAATAAGTTGCTCTTTGTGTATCAGGTATAGGGGTGAAAATACACACATAACCTTTGGTCTGAGATTTTCAGTTATAAGAGAGTCCCTGATACTGGGGGGTGTGGGGGATGGTGGTGTGTGTGTGTGTTATTCAGATACAGCATGGGAATGTTGTTGGGCTTCAGCCTGGTCAGTTCAGAGAGTTGGAACAGCTCCCGGGAAGAGTGGTCAAGTTGAAAGAAAGTGGGCCCCTTTGGTTTGGTTAATTAAATTCCAGCATTACTTAGGTCACCTCTGTTGTGATCTTGTTTTTTGACAGCTGTGTTACTCCTGCATTTTACAGTGTTGTGTCCTTGGAAAAAATGAGAGCAGGGATTGAGTTGTGCATGGAGATGAGGTATTGAATTGTCCCGGTTTTAGAGACAAAATTTTTAGGAGGAGACGCTCTGGAGTGAGCACCTCCTCCCAAGGGAAAGGGGCCTCCCCCTTTCCTCCACCAAAGGGGGAAAATTAACAAAAGCAATGAAAGTGGAAGAAAAAACCTGAACTATTTATTAACACAAAACACAACCGGGAGAACAAAAAAAGGGAGAAAAAGGAAAGGATGCCCGGGAGGAGCCGGTAAGTGGTCACCCCCCAGTCTCCAGGAAGGGGAGTCCACACAGCAGGCTGCTGGAGAAGGGCAGATGGAAACCTTGGAACGCTTCTTCAGCGCCGATTCTCCTCCTCACAGCAGGCGATGCTCGTGTCTTCCTCGGGGTTCGGACCGGCGGGGCCACCCCGCAGGCCCACCGGCGCCACCCCGCAGGCCCCCCGGGCAGGAGATAAGGGAAGGAAAGCAGGGAGGTCAGGGGAAGAAAGAGGGGAAAACAAACAAAACCTTTCCTAAGCCTCGGGAACAACCAAAGCCCCAGAAGAGAGAGAGAGCAGCGCAGCGGTGCCGGCGCGCTCCCTGCCCCCAGCCCGGCTCCCGCCGCTCCCCCCGGGCCGTGGGGCGGAGCCGTTGAACTGCGCTGCACCTGGGGCCTCGTGGCTCCAGCCCCGCGCCCCGGGCCCGCCCTAAAGATCCAGGTACTGGGGGCACTGAGCAGGCGGCTATGGAATAAAGGAGCCTCATAACATCACCCCAGCACATGAATTTATAAGGTCTTTGTGGTACCATTACTTAGCAAGGTGTACAGAGTAAAATGTTGCACTGCTGTTATATTTTCTCATTTTCTTTTGTCAGAAATGTTCCCCGCCTATATGCATAGCTTTACTTTTACAATTAAGTTGATTATCACCTTTTTTGGGAAAAACATACATGAAGACCAGGGTAATGTGAAGTCCAAAAGTCTTACTGTAGAGGTATTCTAAAATTATGTTTAAGGTAAAGGTAGAATACAAAATAAAGATGTTATATAACAGAAGACCAACTACAAACCCTTGTATTTTGTAGATTTGTAGCATTTGAATAGTTAATTTGTCTTAGTTTTATGAACAAACAGACCACATGTATATATAGCTTTTATATATTTATGGTTGCATATATTCATAGTTTTTATATTTATCGTTTATAGTTTAAGACCAAGTGCAAGGTGCTGCACCTGGGTTGGGGCATCCCCCAATATCAGTACAAGCTAGGTGATGAACAGATCAAGAACAGCCCTGCTGAGAAGGACTTGGAGGTGTTGGTGGTTGAGAGGCTGGACAAGATCTAGCAACGTGCTCTTGCAGCCCAGAAAGCCACACATGTCCTGGGCTGCATCAAAAACAGCGCCGGCAGCAGGGTGAGGGAAGTGATTCACCCCCTCCACCTTGGTGAGATCCCACCTGCAGTGCTGCATACAGCTGTGGGGTCCCCAGCAAGCAAGACCAGGAAGCAAGACCGGAGGAGGCCACCAAGTTCGTTGGAAGGATGGATAGATTCCTTATCTCCTGTGAGGAAAGGCTGAGAGAATTTGGTTTGTTCAGTCTGGAAATGAGAAAGGAAAAGAGGGGTGACCTAATTGAAGCCTTCCAGTACCTGGAGGGAGCCCACAAGAAGGATGGAGAGAGATTATTTACAAGAGCATGTAGTGACAGGACAGGCTTTAAACTGAAAGAGGAGAGATTTACATGAGATATAAAGAATAAATAGAGGGTGGAGAGACACTGTAACAGGCAGCCCAGAGAAGTTGTGGATGCCCCATCCCTGTAAGTGCTCAAGGCCAGGTTGGATGGGGCTTTGAGCAACCTGGTCTAATGAAAGGTGTTTCTGCCCACGGCAGGGGAGTTGGAACTAGATGATGTTTAAGGTCCCTTGCAACCCAAGCCATTCTATGATACACTCTATGATGATAGTTAAAAACTCCAAATTAATCTAAGAATGATTTCCTACAACTGTGCAAATTAGCAAGTAATTTTGTTATATGCAATATGCATTTTATTTTCACTATTAGAAGCTCCAAGTTTAAATATCCAGACTCCACAGGAGCAGCTGGATTTTTGTTCAGCTATGAGTTTAATTCTTTCTTATCGTTTTATAAAGCAGAGTGGTATTTTTTTGTTTCCTGAAAAGGCAGCTGTCTATTAGAGCAAATTGTCTAGTTGCAAGTAAATTGTTTTGACCCACAATCACAATTGTTTCCTTGTGAAATCTAATAATATTGTATTGATATTTAAATTTAAAGCCAAAAATCAGCAGGTCCCAAACTCTTCTGTTTCTCACTTCACTTGTAGACACATAATATGGCTCCTAAAGTTCTAGCATAAATATCAAAAGTGATGTCTGTCAGGCTCACCATCCTACTTGTGATCAGTGAGACCTCTGTTTGGGAAGCCCTTGTTTCAAGAAATTGCTTTAGGGATTTTTGAAACTTGATAATGGACCAGACTTTCAGCATTGACGTCTTTTCTCCTAAAATGGTCTCCCAGCACTGACATGGGGTGGCCCGGCCCTGAGACTGGCTCAGGCTTTGTGCTGCTGATGGAGTTTGCAAAATTCACTCCGAAACAGTTTCTGATTGTGAAATTCAGCTTTTTGAGTTGTTATTTTTGTGAGCCCAGAAAAACCTACCTGAAACAACCTCTGACGAAGTGGAGTCTCTACCTTGAGCAAAAGCCACCAGGCAAAAGAGAACCTGGCTTGGGTGCTCTGACCTTTTAAAGAAACCCTGGCAACCCCCGGCCCTGTTTCCAGCCATGGTGCTGGGTCTTAAAGAGACAATAACAATCTTGGGCAGAGATAGATACGGAATACAATAAAACTTTGGTTGACTAGGAGGGATACTTTTAAACTAACTTAAGAGCTGTCTGAGAAGTAGTTTAAGGCTAAGGTTTGTACTAACACGTAAATGCAGTACTTAATTTTCTGTTTGTGGGTTTTGCTGTTCTGGTTTTTTTTTTCCTAAATGAAATTTTAAGTAAGCTGTACTCGTGTCTCTTCTTCAGAGTGGAAGATTTACAGTTCACAGCTGGAAGACCCCCAAATATTTGGGGTTGCATAACATTCCAAGCAAGATGCAGAATAAATTTGATAATTTTGTATTAGTGGAAGAAGTACTGGATAGGGTTATCTCTGAATCTACAGAGCACACATGTGCAAGACCCTTGGGTCAGTAGTCCACTGTCAGTGTGTCTGTCTTCTTGTCTGTACTTCTGCCACTATGCTTGGATGGTACTGTGTGATGGTACTGGGAGGGGTAAGGGAGGGAGATACACAAAGGTTTTCCATTGCTTCCTTGGCTGTACTTGAGAATTTGACAGTTTTTTTGTACTTACCATTTCTGCAAGGAGAACCAAATCTGCATGCTAAAATGCTTGATCTGGTGTGAGGTATTGTATTTGATCTGGCTGAGCTGGAGTTCTTTTTCCCTTAGCAGCCCTCACAGTGCTGTGCTTTGCATTTGTAGCTGGAAAGGTGTTGATAATACACCAGTGTTTTGTCTACTGCTGAGCAGCATTGGCACAGCATCAGCGCTGTCTCTTTAACATTCTCTCCTCCCCTCCTCCCATCAAGTGGGCTGTGAGTGGGCAGTATACTGGGAGGGGACACAACTAGGCTAAAACAGCTGACCCAAATTAACCAAAGGGATATTCCATACCATATGATGTCAGCTCAGATATAAAAGCTAAGGGAGGGAGGAGGAACAGGGGGCATTTGTTATTTTACAGTGTTTGCCTTCTGGAGTATCTGCTCTGTGTGCTGAAGTCCTGCTTTCTGGGAAGTGGATGAACATTACTCTCTGTTGGGAAGTAGAGATCACCTTTTTTTTTACCTTTGCTTCAGCACATGCAAACTTTTGCTTTTTTCTTGCTTTAATAAACTGCCTTATCTCAACCTCCTAGTTGTTTTCCATCCTGTTTCTCTCTCTGGTGTCATGCTAGGAAAGGAAGTGATAGAGTGGCTTGGTAGGCACCTGGCATAAGAGCCAAGGTCAACCCACTACAGTATTTAAGCTGACTAGCATGTTTACAGCACAGAGCCTAGTTTTGAGTAACAGAACAGTCAGACAGGAAGACTTTGTAATAGTTCAAGTGTACTAGTTCTGTATTTACTTCACTGCATTCCAGTTCAGATCTGTAACTTTTTCAAGTCTGTGTTGTGTCAGGATATTCAACTGTTCCAACCAAAGCTGGGTTTATATTGTTTTTTAGTTTTTAAACTCAAAACTAAGCATACAATAAAAAAATCTGCCTAATAGTTAGTCCTAGTTCTGGTTGCGTTTTTTGTTTTTAAAATTTTGCAATTTATTGTGGTAACTGTATCAAATACTTCCACATGAAACATTGTCCTAGAAGGTAGTGAGAGTTTATGAGAAATCACAGCATGAAAGAGCCTGAGAAACTGTCTGTTGGTTGTATTTTTGATACCTATTTTTTCATAAATATTATTTTTAAGTATATGTATACAGACATCCAACCTCCTGCATAGCAGCCCTTTTCACCATGAAATTTACACATCAAACTTGATCCACAGAGAAATTTTATAGCAAGGGGAGTTGCTTTCCTTTTTGCTCAGTCTGATAACTTTTAATGAAAAGGAGTATTTTGGTGTTTTACATGTGCTGTTTTTAAAATCAACATCAGACAAATAGTAGTTCCTAGTCCTTAGAAAGTAAAAGATTGTCCCTTAGTTTAGGTAAAATCTATTAAAACTATCATATAACTTTTAGTATGTAAGTATATTAATTGATGGAACCTTGTCAGCATGTCCCATAATGAAAACTTTTTCCAACCAGACCACTTTTCTTGCCATTATAAAAACCAATGAATTCATTACCATTGTGAGTACAATTTCTGCATAATGCTTTTTTCTAAATGGGTATTGCCTAGAAAGTTTTGTAGTTTTGAAGTTCATAATCGTGATGCCATTTTACATATATTTTGAAAATGTGTGGTAGAGTTGATGTTGAAATGCATTGGGCTTGCCATGGGGCTTTTGATTCTGGAACTACAACAGATGTAGCTGATGGTTACCTTTGAGAAAAGTCTGCCTGTTCCTAAATTGTAATGGTTTAATTTTCTTATTCTCAAACCATTCTCAGATTATGGGTAGGAAAAGTTTTTCAGAAATATCTGCTTAATATAAATATTAATGTAAATTAGTGTTAAGTCTTTTGAAAGTAGAACTACTTACTTTACTTTCTTGGTTTTACAGACACTAGACATATTTATTCCTAAAACTTTTCTTAAGAAATAGAATTGTGCTTGTTTTCAGCACTTGATAAAAATTCAGTAGCCATACTTTGACCTCTTATTGGCCTAACCTGTGTGATGTGTTAGATGGGAGTAAGACAAATATAGTTACTTCGGTGGAGGTTTCCACTTAAGTTCATTAGTTCTTCTTTGGAAACATGACATGCATACCAGATCCTCCACATATGTAGAAATGTCATACTCTTAACATTTACTCATGCATTCCTTTGTGAAGAGTCTTTATGTATATTCCAAGGACTGCAGTTCTGATTAAAAGCTTGCCTTTTCCTTGCACCACCAAGAAAAGGAGAAGATGATTCTTGGTAGCATAGTTAGACCATCAAGTAAAAATGGATGAAGTAGTAATAACAGAATATATATATTTAAGGCAAGTATCGCTGATAGGTTTCTACCATTCTTGCTCTGAATGGAATGCATAGTAGCTATCTCTCAAATTTCTAGTGCTGTAATAATGGGATTCTTTAAATTAGTATGAAGAGCTTGTGGAGCCATAAACATGCATTCAAAACAGCATAAAAAGAGAGAAATTGGTCTTGAGCTACAAATGGCATATTGTATTTCCATCAAGAAAAGTAAAATGAAAGAAGATAATGTCATTGGTGTTTGCTGTAGTTCTAGAGTTGACTTAGTTTTGCAGAAACAGTACTGTTAGTGTTAATAATACTTGTGGCACAGCATTAGTCACAGCCCTTTTATGATGCCTTGTCCTTATCTCTCCCTTTCCTTTTTACTTATATCTTCACAGTGCTGCATACCCAAGGTCCCATTGATGGCAGTCTGTATGCAAAAGTGAGAAAGAAGAGCTCTTCAGACAGCAACATCCCTGGTGTTGCTCAGGGTGTTCACGTTACAGGCAGTCCTGATCACAGTGATCACACCCTGTCTGTCAGTAGTGATTCAGGACACTCCACAGCTTCCATCAGGACAGACAAGACTGAGGAACGCCTTGTCCCAGGAGTCAAACGGGGTCTGAGCCCAGAAGAGAAGGCAGAACTAGACCGACTACTTAGTGGTTTTGGTCTGGAGGATTCTGTCAGCACAACCAAGGATATGACTGATGCTCAAAGCAAGTACAGTGCCACTCACCACATAGTGCCAGCTCAAGTTCACATGAGTAAAGTCACCAAAATGAAGGACAGGGAGACTGATATTCTGGATGATGAAATGCCTAATCATGACCTTCACAGTGTGGACAGCATTGGGACTTTGTCTTCCTCAGAAGGGCAGCACTCCACCCACCTAGGGAACTTTAGTTGCCACAAGAGCAGTCAGAACTCACTTCTTTCAGATGGCTTTGGAAGTAATGCTGGGGAAGAGCATCACAATGCTTTTTCTGCAGACTTGGGAATTGGTGTAGATTCCCTCTATGAGAGATCATTTGGAAGCACTGAGCCAAAGTCAACTGAGCAATTGCAACAGAATCTTTCTGTCTCTCCCCATCCACAAGCCTATGGCCCAAGTAACTACTCTACTCAGACCTGGGTACGCCAGCAGCAGATGGTCACTGCTCACCAATATGGTTTTGCCCCAGAAAATGAAATTAGGGTTGGCATTCATAACACTGTGGAGAATTTGGGCACTGTCCAGAGCCAGTCCCAAGTCCCAGGCACCCCAACACGTGGCTCTAGCAGCAGAGATGCTGTGCAGAGAGGGCTAGGAAGCATGCTGGGTGCTGCAGAAGCTGAAGAACATGCAAGTGCTGACAGTTTTAAGTCAAGGCCAATGCCTCAGAGGAACACAAATGGCCTGGATCTAGGACAAAATGCTGGGGACTTGCCAGCTTCTCCAACTTTGGATATTGATCAGTCCATTGAACAATTGAACAGGCTGATCTTGGAGTTAGACCCTACGTTTGAACCTATCCCAACCCGCATTAACACTCTCACCAGTGACAGAAATCAAGTAAATGGGTTTACCAGCCTTGATGCACACATGAAAGAGCTTAACAGTAGTTCTGGCTTCCATGACAAATTAGAGGTCATAAACAGGAATCCCTCCTGGCATGGTAAGCTGTAATACTTTCTGAAAATAATGCTCTTTCTAGCACCTGTGTGTTCATTACATGGTATAGCGGGACCCTCAGGTCATGACTTAAAACTTTGACAATGATTATCAAGGGATTATTTTTGATGCCTTCTTTACGTAATCATCCAAGATATGGAATCAAGTTGTTGTAAGATAAGCAAGTTTTGCAGGTACTTGCCTTTTTGCTTGAAAAAACTACTGTTCAGCAAGTTCTTACCTGTTACAGATCATCTGTTGGAATTTTTTTTCTGCTGTGAGTTTAAGTTATAAGGGACCAGAATTTTTAGAAGGCATCGGTGGTGTATGTTTTTAATATTACTTTTTTTTATTATTTCCATTTAAAGTAGTAGAAAAAGTTCCATCAACTTTATCTTCAAATTTAGTGTAATGATGCTGGCATTAAATTTCTATGCAATATTTTCACAAATAATGCAATATTTGCCAGTAAAATATTTTAAGACATGCTCTTTTGGAAAGTTTTCAGTATAAAAATTTACAAGTCACAGTGCTTGTTTGTTATCTCTGACTCTGAAATGATTGCAGCTGGTGGAATTAAATATGCAACGCTTGCTGACTATGTTGCCTAAGTAATGCTACTAGAACTAGCAGCTTTGCAAAAGGATGAGTAGTCTGCCTCTGGCTAAGTCCACTAAACCTATTATTAATGGTCTACCTAAAATGTGTGACAAATGTGCTCTTTCTGGTCTTACTGTCATGTTTGAAAATTTTATGTGGTCTAATTTCTCTGGCAAAACATATGCCCTTACCTTCCTTTCTCCCCTTCCATCTTCTTCTTCTTTTTGTCTCCAGTCATGGTGCAATGAAAGACTTGCTTGTGTCTCCAGGATTTAATTCAGTATTAGCCAGCATCACAGAAGATGTGCCCATGGCCTCACTGGACACAAATGAGCTGCTTCAGCTCAAGCCCAGTGGGATATGCTAAACCATTCAATGATGAATGTGCCTAACTAGTGTGTGGTGTCTGTTCATGGGCAGGCCTATGTGATCAAGGATGGTGATTCTTGTAGAGAAGGTGAAATCGCAGTTCTGTGTTTAGGAGGGTAACTGAAGACTGAAGAAGTCCAAAAATCCATGATGAATATATGTGAGATGCTTCACTGCTTATTTTTAATACACAATATGTATTTTGTGACATTAGTTTGTAATTCTCTTGAATCTTTCCAAATTATTAACTGATGGACAAATTGAGATTTTTCCAGCAGGAGAGAACTCTTCGCTTTATATACAGTAAATCTAGTGAAGGGGATAAAGAGATCATTCAGAATAAGCCACCTTTTACAGTTCTGTGTTTAAATATATGAAGCTAAAAGAGATACTGGAAATTTTCTCACAGATTCTGGTCATCTCCCAAAGGAAGTAGGAGTTGCTGTAATTTCTATTTTTAATGTCAGGTAAATAAAGACCAGTGAAAATAATTGTACTTGGGGAATGATCTGGAAGAGGATTTGTTTTAAAGAATTAAACTATGGAATTTCTATATTTAAGGGAATCAAATATAAATATATAGACAGCATTTAAAATCCTGGATATTTGAGGGGAGGTATCAGGGCATAGTATGAAAGAGTGTACTAGTTTGAAAGCAAACCAGTGAGAGATTCCAAGTCAGAACTACAATTCTATAGGAAAATTAAAATAAATGCAGTAGTACAGAAACACTGACAGAGTCAGAGTACAACCTGACACCCTGTCGGTCAGGGTGGTGGTATCAGTTCAATAAAATGGTGGCTGCAGTCTTGTTGAAGTGATAGATGTGGTTCTGTTGAAGTGGTGATCCTGTAGAAGGATCTGGTCTTCCTCTGAAAGTCCAGTGGTGGTTATGTAGCTCTTGTCCTCTGGGAATCCAGCAGGTAAGGCCAGCTGTGGTGTTCCAAACCTCAGCTTATATCCAGGTAGGAATGCTTGGTTCCTCCCTCTGGGCAGAGCATCTCCCAATGGGATGATGTAGTTTTACGAGTCATGCAGTGAGACTTAATGGCCCATTAACAGAAGATATCCCCAGGACGGAGTTATCGGGGATGTGTCATGGAAGAGATAAAGAACACTGCCCCTTCTGTTTTTAACAGCTTATGAAGATGGTGATAGAATACATACTTTTGGTTACATCTTACACTGTAACCTAAGACAGAGAGGAAAGACTAGTAGTCAGGAACATAAGAATAACTCTTAATTAAACAAGATTTTAAAAATAATTAGTATAGCTTTAGAACAATAATAATGTTTAAAGTTTGTCTTTATGTCAAGCGCTAAGATGTTCAATTTCTGACTTCTGCACATAACATTCAATTTATCCTAGGAAGAGCTTGATTTTAAAACTACTCAGGGTTCCAGAGGTAAAACAACACATATATATGGCATGCTGCCACCTCTGCTTGAGAGTAGGAGGTAACTAGCACATCCTGGTTTTCTAAGTGCTGTAGGATTTATTTATTTACTTATCTGGACTTGCCATACTGAAATATACAGAATCATACGTTTATTCATGCATGGTGTGCACAAACCAGCGTGGGGAAAAAGCAATTTAACTGAATGAATACTAAGAATGAGGAACACTGGAATGTTTTTCCCTGTATACACCACCGATTTGAATCACTGGATTGAGAACTGGCTGCATGTCAGGTCTCAGAGGATTGTGGTCAGTGGCACAGTCTAGTTGCATCCCTGCAGCTCAGGGGTCTAAGTCCAGTCTTGTTAAACTTGTTAATCACTTGGATGAAGGGGTAGAGTGCCTCCTCAGCAGGTTTGCTGATGCATAAAGCTGGGAGGAGTGGCCATACTCCAGAATGTGTTGAATGTGGTTTATCTATACCTTGGAGTAGACTTGTAGAATTTCACAGAATTAGGACAAACATGGGAACATCCAAGGCACTTAATTAGCTGTTGAAACTACTGCAGCACAGGAGCTGTAATTGATAGCATAAATAAATGCTGGCTGCCATGGGGATTAAGAAATAGCCATTAATAATGGATAACCAAAACAACAGTTGCTCTCAATGGCTGATCTTACAGAGTCAGGTTTTAGAGGGAGCTCTATACTCTGTGACTTAAGCAGTCCTTGACCTAGCAAGTATATTAATATAATGAATTGGCCTGTGATAATGAGAGTTGGCAGATCAGGACTGAATGGTCTGATTGAGGTTGATTGGATGAATGAGAGATTCTCTGTGAGCAGGAATGAACAGTGCTGGAGGTGAATGGGATCAATGTGATGCATGGTGTGTGTGCATCTGACTTGAGGGTTGTGTTACAGGAGGATGGTGGAATTACCTGGTTTCCTGCATGAGTGTGCAGAAAATATATGCCTTAAAAGGCATGTGCATGTTTCCAGTGCCCTACAAAGCTGGAATAATGTGCGTAAGAATGAAACATGTGTATGTCAGCTGGGATGTACATTATGGTGCATTCTTGCTTCTGTTTGCTCATATGATTCTGCACAGATTGACAGATAGGCAACTACCTCTCCTTTCATGCTTCTTCCTAGATGTTTTTATACACATACATTCTTAGCATAGGTCAACATGGCACAAACTACTGACTGCCCATGCAACAGAGTTCTGGGTTCTGTCTGAAATAATGTCTTGGGTTAAGTGCTTAGCATTTTTGGATCATTGAATTTCTTTTTGCTAGGATGTATCTTTATGAACCATGTAGAACAATGGCTGATGACCTCTTCTTCAGTGTTACATGTGTTGCTTATCAGAGGTGAATCACTGCACTGTTTATTAAGATTTTTCCAATTTTTATCTTTTACATGGGCTGAGTTATGGAGAGATGAGTTTCTGGTAGTAAATGAAGCTGTCATTTACTAGTAACACAGTGCTGCAGTAGTGCTTAATTTTAAATGACAGGAAATTTGTAGCATGAAGAAATTTTGATGTGTATATAAGCTTTTCTCTGCAGCCTTATGTTCCCCATTTACTTCACTCTCTGCATATTCTTTTATGCCTAATAACACATGACCTCAGTCTACTGCTAAAGATATTTGTAAGACTTATTTTCTCAAATCAGCCTCTTTTACCACAAGGCTTATGCTTATTCGTAAAGAAGGAAAGCTAAATCATGTTTTGCTTCCACCTACAAAACTGTAAAAACAAGAATCTGTTAATAAATGCAGAGAACAGAAAGGTTTTTACCCATTTTCATTATAACCTACCATCACTGTAATCCATGTCTCATCTGTGCGCCCCATGTTTTCACTGTTAAAATGTTACAATTTGCATCTTTAGAAAATAATAGATGCAAGTGAGTAATTATGTGATCAAGCTAAGGGAGAACACAGAAACACATGCATTCAGTATTTGGGGCAGCCTGTTTCAATTACTGTGACCAAGAGATGCATTTCTGTCTAAATTTGCCAGCTTGAGGAAGAGAGGGACTGTGTTTTTCATAAGGTTGAAATGATATTGTTGCTCTCAGGTAATTTTAATTCTTCTTCATGCTTGAGTTATGGTGTTTGAAGTTATCATCTCAAAACTTCCCTAGGCTGCCTACTGTAGGAGCAACACAGATACGCAATTCGTACAGCCTTACATTTTGCTTGGAGTTTATATAGTTTATCAACTCAACACAGAACTGAGCATTAAACAAAGCCTCCCTCTCTCAAAAAAAGAATGTGAAATGAATAAAACTGAGGTGCTTAGCATCTGGTTACATATCTGAAATACCTTCAGAGATCTTTCCTCTATCAAAAATAAACCTTCGGAGATGGTCCAAGATACAGTATCATAAATCATGGTCCAAGATACAGTATCATAAATCATACTACAGTGTCTCTACAGCCAAAGGAGAGGGGAAGAAGTCCTTTTTGCATACCTTATTAAATAATATTTTTTTAAAGTATTGAACCATTACAGATGTTCCCATTTACTGTGCTGTTTTGTGGGTAAGCACAGTCCCTCTGAAATAAGTTTTGGAGTGAGAAAAAAATGAAGCTTGTCCAACTTTTCACCTGCCTTATTTGTATGTACAATACACTACAAAACCTGTTGTAGTTTCCGTTGGACAGGAAAATTTTGGTGCTTGACTTGGGAGTTAATTTTACAGTGGTGAACAGTAAATTTGAGTTTTTAGCTAAATTAACGGTAAAAATTGAAGTTTTAAATTATAACTGGAGTTTTAACTAGATTCAATTTCTAAACTAAATAAATAGATATTTTTTAAGCTACAGTTAAAAATTGAATTTTAGTTACATTTAGCAGCACAGTAATTTTTAATTTATGTCATGTACTTACTCCACAAATTTTTATCAGTCCTGTAATTTTCAGCATGTGGGCCTGAGTGTACCATCATTATGAACTCTCTCTAAGGGTTTGGAGATACCAGTTTGTATTTTGCACCAGGCTTTCTCCCCATTCTTAGCATAATGTAAATGGGCTATGAAACTAAGGTGACAGACCTGCAGAGCTGCTGTGTCCTATGTGTAATGGTCTACTTGAATCTGGGGTAGAGTTTAGACTTTTTCATTTGCTTGTTAGACTAATTGGTTATAAAGAGTCTAACAGCTAGTCTACTAGCTGTTAAAAATTGGGGTAAAAACAATAATCATTATTATCTTGTTAATCATTGTTAATTATTGGGTATTTTTTCAAGAATAAAGGGATTTTCTGACTTCAGCAGTACTTTGTGTTACATTTTAGAAAGGTTAAGGCATTGAATGTATCACAGGCACAGCATAGTTGGCTTTTGTTCTAATTAATCCCTTCAAAACAGTGTTCCTATAGTTCTGGGAATATAAAAGTTTGAGCATATCAAGATCCTCGTTTAGTTCTTGCATCACAAATCCACCAAGGTCATGGGTTCAATCGCCATACACTTAAGATTTGGACTCAGTGATCCTGGTGGGTCTCTTTCAACTCAGAATATTCTGTGATTTTGCTTCAACTGGGTACATATTTGCTTATCCTTTTTCCACCACAGCAATGTTTAGCTCAAGTTTTGTCTTGCTGTCTTTGAAGATATTTTTTCTTTCAGTATGTAATAGTGATTGTAAAGCTGATTTTAAATTCTTAAAATGTATTTGCTATGGTTGAAGCATAAAGCTGTCTTGAAAGCTTGATCATTATATGCCTTCTTTAAAAATTTTAAACTTTGTAGAAGATAAACAGTGTCAGAGAACTAGATCACTTTTGATTTGGATAATGTTGTTGGTAACATTTTTTAGTATGTGGGATAGTCCCTGAAGGCTCCTCTGTTAGAAGTTAACTTATGGACTTGTTTTTTCCTTGTTGTGTTCTTAAGCCTCATGTTGATTGAATCCCCTTGTTTCACAGTAATTGATAGGTCTTTTTAAACTGCTGTTTAGGCATTGGCATCTGGAATTTCTGCAATGCTAGCACAGTTAGAGTGTTACTTCATCTTTTGTGACTCCTGCTGAGGTCTGTGAAAGGGGCACTGGAAAAACAGCTTTGTGGAAATTCTCGCTGTACCTTTCACAACAGAGCCCTGCGTGTTATTGATCTGTGGGTAGAACTGGTATAGAGCTTCTTATGTCATGCTAGCTTTCCACACCAATTGGAGCTGTGGTAAGAAGCTCACATGAAGTGCAAGCACTTTTGTATTTTCCTCTCTGTGTGTAATATGCTTGTACACAGCAATAATTTCCAGCTTGTCTATCTGCAAAGTCTGTTAATTTGTATTGATTGGTTGATTAAGCATACATCCTAGTAAGTTTTCCTTTTGTTTCTTCAAACAGTATGTCATTTTCTTAAACCACCTAAAAGCTTGTCAGATTTTCTCGAATGTATAGATGTTTTCTTTTGTCTCTTGTGAAAGAGTTAGAATTGAAATGAACTGCATATTCCAAAAATCCTGCTAGGCAATAAATGAAGTTAAGTAAGTGAGAAGCTGCCTGTGAAATAATATAGTTAACACTGCTTAAGCTCTATCCAGAGAAAATAATCTTAACTGTTGCTCAGGTATTGATGATAGAAATTCAAGTGGTTAAAATCAGTTTTACAAGTTCAGACATTTATATTTCAGTGCTATAACAAGGAATCATGTTTGCAACCAGTTGGATAATTTCAGCAAAGAATTTTTAAAATAAGTGTCTTGTAAAAACTGAATAATCAGTTTCTTTCCTTTTGATGGCAGCAATTCTTTCTTTCCAAATTTCCAGTACCTTCTAAGGTCAGTGTGAAATTCCAGTTAATAGTTAATAGTATTAGGGTCAAAGCCTGATAGCACCTTTTGATTTAGAAAAACAAAACGTCACCTATACACAAGCTTTGATCAGTCATTTCGTTACAAAACTATGAATAAAGTCTAGCAATCTAACACATTTTCTTAAAACTTTGAAGTTGATGTAAATATTTGCTAATTTCCAAAAGATACTTTAAATGGAAATGTGCTTCATCTTACATTTAAATATGAAAAATCTACAGTTAATGACTCCAGTTTTAAGTTAATTCTTGGTCATGTGATATCATGTGGCATTGTCCAAACTGCTCTCCTATTTATTGAAGGAAGTATTGCCAAATAAACCTGTCTTACGTGGTGTATTTAGTGTTGGCGTGCCCTCATGTTGAGTACTGTGTGCAGTTCTGGCCCCTACCATTTAAAAGGGATGTGAAGTTGCTCGAATGTGTCCAGAGGTAGGGCTGGAAGGCATGTCCTGTGCGGAGTGGCTGAGGTCACTGGGTTTTTCTAGTTCAGAGAGAAGGAGGCCGAGGGGTGACACCATCTCCCCACGTCATTCAAGCAGTTTGAATGAGTTTATTTATAGGGGTTTTAAAATACTTTCTGTAATATATTGCTTTGTTTAAAAAGCAGAAAAAAAACCAACCCCACCCCTCTATCAAGAAAAACAACGCAGAGATATGGAAGGACAGTTGGGTGGCCTCCAGTAGTATTCAGATCATTAAAACTGTACCTCTGCACGCTCAAAGTCATGTGATTTAGAGCCCCTTATAGTGTAGCAAACAACAAGATGCTGAAACCTTCATATTTCTTTTGAACTTTATTTTGTAATTGTCTGTTGTAATGGGTTACCAGTTTGACTGTAATTTGAATAGTTGGCTGTGATACAAACTAGGTAGAAGTTAAGGGAAGGTCTTCAATGGACAATGCTTGGCTTTGAATAGTTCTGTTTTACAAATGATAAGGACTTCCATGATGGGTAGAAGGGCTATCAGCCCAGTTTCTCTTTCTACCTCCACAAGAAAAGTTCTTCACAGAGAGTTCTACCATATATGCTGTGCTTGCCCTGCTCTCAAGTAAAGGTGGTTTTGAGGCTAGCCCACAAACCAGGTGAATCAAGTGGAAATATGTAAGCATCCTCTTGCTAGTTGCCATGGTAACTGAAAGTAAATGTGGACTTTTATTCTGGTGTGCCTCATGCACTCAGTAAATAAAAGCGTGTCTAACACATGAAGAGTCAACATAATTGTGTTTGAAGTTTAGCTGGGGCAACTGCTAATATACAAGATACAGCACTGTTATTGACAAGCCACCGGAGACAAGATTTTAAGCTTAGTGTTGTTTCCTTTCTAATAGTTATAAATGTCTCTCAAGAGATATTTATAACTATAGTTGAGGAAAGCTAAGCAGTTAAAGAAACCAAACAATGATTAACCTTTAACCACTGGCCATGCTTCTGTTAGCTGTAGCTTTTGTGTGGTGATAACCGTCTAACAAGATAAGTGCCTGATGTTGTTCTGATGCCAATCTGTTGGAATGTTATTATTTGTTCATTGGGGAAAACAAAATTACTTTCATATGGGAAAAAATACTTTTCACATGGGAAAGGAGAAATGAGAGTATACAAAATGCTTTCAAAGAGATAAATATATGCTCCCGGGATATTTATGAAGCTCTGTCAAAACTTTAAGCTAAATTATAAGAACAAAAATGACTTTTGTAACTTCTAGGAAGTCCTGGCAACTGACACATTACACTGTAAAAGGTGCCTTTTAAATTAAAAAGTCTAAAACATCTCTTACATTAAACGAAGCAGCTTTGAAGTACGTTTGAAACTAATGAACTAAGTAGAAGTAATTTTTTGCTCACTCCTTCACTAAATTTTAATCTCTTAGATTTGAGTTATTTGCTTTAAGCTTAATTGAAATACATCAGCTCAACTTCTTCCCTCTGTTGTCCAGCTGGTAATTTGGTATGTAAAGCACTTCCAGTCTATCTAAGAAAAATGTCAGCTTTCCCTGAGAGACCTGTTGGTAGCTTTCTGAGGACTACATTAACTTTGTAGAAATTGCAAGCTTCATGAGTATATCAATATTATTCATGATGAAATCCTCTCATTAGTGTGACAAGCAAAATTGCAATAAATTTTAAAGGTCTCTTTTGACCCATCCAAAAGATAGATATTCTCTATCATAAAGTAATCTACAAGGCCATGTTAACCAAGAGAAATATTCTGAAATAAATTGTCTACAAGTGGAGTGAAACTCTTATGTGCTGTTCCTGGCTCCCACTGCCGCCTGTAGAGAAGTGGTAGGACTTAGGAGTGTCTGGTCTCAGATGGTCTGAGTTTCTGCAGTGATTCCCACTGATTTTTCTTTCCAGAAATTAAAAATAAAAAAAGAAATCCAATGCAAAAAGTTGGTAAATGGTGGAATAGTATGAACTCGGTCTACATTCCTAAGTGTCTCCAATTTCAGTAGAATTCACCATGACTTTTTAGTATCATGTAAGAGGTTTGGAAGATATTTGTGATTTCATGTCCTTTTCCAGCTTGAGTGATGCATCTAGTTTGTTCACAGTGTCTTCAGCAGATACTCTTTCCAGAAATGAGAGACCACACATAAAGATTTATGTCAAGGGAAAAAGAGTTAAATATGGATGCTTAAAAAGTATTTTAGTTTTCAGAGTTGTACCATAGAAACAGAATCTCAGTTGTGACTTTTTCAAAACGTGCTAGGTTTATAAATATTGACTTGATAAAATTAATAACTGGCTGTATTAGGACCCTGAAGTTTAACCTTATTGGTGGAATTTTCAAAAATTACTAACAGGGTTTTACTTATGTATTTATTTGCTTCAATAGTAGTTACTATCACACTGGCTTTGATGCTAGCAGAGATGGATTTTTTGGAAGTGTATAATTCTGTAGTTTAACAAGAGATTTATTAATAATTTTAGGATAAGCCACTACTTGCCAGCAAGTTACTCAGGTTGATACATACATATGTCAATGCAGAATCACTTAAGCACCATAGATTTTAGTCTAAAATCCCCGTCTCTGTTTCAAGCTTGAATAAAAACTGTTCTCCTATACAGAAACTTATTTGTGCATTGATGCTCTATAATTGTGTGGTGTAATCAAGGTGAAATGTCTGTAACACAGACTCTTATGCTGCATGCCAGATTTTACACCTTAGCTTCTATCAGATACTTCAGATTAGGAAATTGATGTGTGTGTAAGGTGTATGCTATCATCTTTCTCTACCCAAGTTGCTGATTCAGCCCTCCTGCTGGTTTAGATGAAGGGCACACTTTGGACTCCTAGTGTTATGGCTCTATGATCAGGGTGTGTAGGAGATGTGCTTCAACAACACATACAGTTGGAAATGATTGTAAAGGTTTAAATGCCACCAAGCAATTAAAGTAAATTCTTGTGGAAATAGTGAGTTCTTTTAAGAGAAATAGCTAATCCTCAAAGATCATTTTGCATATGAAAACTATAGAAGCTCTCAGAGGAATATTTGAAAGTTGCTATGCATGTGATTGTTTTTGTGACTACTCAGTAAGTTCTATGGATCCTTACTGTTGACTTAAGAAGAGTGGCAAAAGCAATTGTTGCAGGAATAATCTGGAAGCCCCTGCTGTTTGGAGTGAATGACTGTGTATAAAATCCTGCTAATCATAACTGCATCTAGTGACATGCTCTTAATAACATTTTTGGAAACAAATGCTGCTTTATATCCTTGAAAATACTGGATCGTTCTGCTGGTTTAGCTTACTCTTCTGTGCTGTTCCTCAAAAGGATTACAGCCTCTGTGTGTAGCTAATACCTAATTTTTGTGATTAAGTGTGATTGCTATGTGTCTCAAAAGGTGTACAGTGAACTGAGTTTATAAGGGCCAGGGTCTGTTTTAGCTAAAAATAAACTGCTTGGGTGGGGGGGCGGGGGAGGAGGGGTGAAGGGGGAATGCAGTCCCAGACAGCAGCAATGGTTTTTCTGCCAAGAACCACTGTGTGTGTCAGAAATGGCAAGACAGGCTTCCCGTTGGAGTGCCCAGAGCGGCCCCTGCTGGCTTGTTCTTCCGATGGCACTGGGGGTAATCGCTTCAAAAATGAGCATCAGAAGAAACATGTTGCTTGACTGACTCCTAAAACAAAGGGGACTGCGAATATTTTCCAACTGGTGTCAGCAAAGCTAACTACAAGTGATATATTTTCCTCATCTATGTGGTTTTGTAAAACAGTTTGAACATTCTTGATTATAATCACTATAGACACAACAGTGAAGTTTGTTTTAACAGTTCTAACTGAAAGAAAGAAGTTTCTGAATCAGCTTGCCTGTTTGTTTTCAGCAACAGGTATGCAAGATGGTGATGCAACAGGGAAAAGGCTCAGAAAGTTAAGTGTTGGGCAATATGACAATGATCTTCCTGGGGAGCCATCATATAACAGTTGTGGATGGATGAAGTCTCCTGCTGCTCACCAGGCTGTAATTCCAGGATCACCGGTTGCTGTAGGGAAAACCAAAGAGGTAAACAATCAAGAATTTTTCACTAAATACTGAAGTGAGTGGCCAGTAGGAAGTCTTATGTTCTGTGTCCAAAATTAATGTGAAGCAATTAGGCAGTTGCATCATGGCAATAAGAACAAATAACTGCAGTTACTTCAAAAATGCAATTCAATGTTTAAGGATGCTCTTGTCTATTCTGTGTTTGCATGTTTTCAGTGTTCCAAGATCTCTCTGCCAGAACAGTAGATCACATTATATCTGATTACAGAAACCTTCTGTAATTTGATGAAGAATGCCCCACTGTGTCATAGGCTTAAGTGAGAATTATCACACTGTAATTTTGCTTTTTTGTGCCTTTTCTTAGATGGTTGTTGTACATTACCAAGATGAAATAGATGGGGGAATCTTCTCCACAATAAAAAATGGAAATGAAGCTGTCACATTCACATCAGCTTTTTCCCTGTCACCAGAGATGACATACGGTAAGAAAATGTCTCTGTCTGTCTGTCTGTCTGTATCTATCTGTCTGTCTATCTATCTATCTATCTAAATAGCGCTTTTGACATTTTAGCTGTTACTGAAGAGCTGTTATTGCCCTTTTCTCTCTCTTCTAGTTACAGCACCTCCACTATGCCATCAGCAGATTCCCTCCAGCCAAAAGATCAGCAGCCCATCTGAGCTGTACAGAACCATTCCTGGTAAGGTACCCCTATTTCCTAAATAATGTGAAAATGAACTGTGGATGAAGGCAAATAGGACAACAGTCGTTTATAAGTAAGACATATAAATGGTGAATTTAGACGTGTAAATCAGAGAAATGGGATTTTAGCAGTCCTATTTTAATCACACCAAAAAGAAGTGAATAATGAAGAATTGTCCAAGAAATATTTAATGCCTTCCAGATTTTAATTGCCAACAGGGAGTCCCATGTTCACATTCATTGTGCAAATTCAGTGTGGAGCAATTAGGCAGCTGCGTCACAGAAATAAGAGGAAATACAGCTCAGTGTTTGAGGCTGTCCTGCTCTTGTTCTGTTTGCATGGTTTCAATGTTCCACAGTCTCTCTGCTGATATCTGAGGATGTCAAAATAGTACTATAAGGAGACTTGAGTTCTTTGTGATTTTAAGCAGGTTTTGTCTCCATCTGAGGAAAGAGGGGTGATATCCATGTTGCCATCTTTCCAGGCAAGTGAAGCTCACAATAGAGCTTGACAGTAGCTATGCTCAAGTCAAGGAGATCCTTAACCAGAGGAATGGATGTTCTGGAGGACTTTTATGCCATGATACAGTTTGTAAATGCACAACCACGGAAAAGCAGTTGTAGTAGATGATTACATATTTAAAGATTTAATATGATCTAGCTATGATTTTTTATCATAAAGGATTATTTTCGAGGCCTTAACTCTTTGCTACTAAAAATAGCAGCTAAGCTACTGTTACCTGTCACCTTTTTTGTGCAAAGTTATTTGAAAACACTAAGATTTAAAAGAAAAAAGTATTTCTGCACTGTATCAGAAAGTGCTGGACATAGCAGGAAGCCAGCTAATGTATTTGAAACTTGAGTAAAAATCACAGGCACTCATTTTATGCATTACATGAAAATTCATGTATATTATGTATAGTTTTACTGCTTAGGCTATGACTGTCTTCTCCAGGAGGATGATAGTAGAGTTTTCAATTAATGTGATGATGGGTTTTGATGCAATAATAGTTAGTGTTACAGTTTTAACTTTAAAAAACCCTTTATGTTTAATTTGCCTCACTTAATAGTGAAAAGCAAATAACATCAACACAGAATAAAATTATCTTTAGCTATAGAAAAATCTTCTACCTGGTTCAAGACATCTCTTTATGGTTCTGCCTACTTCTAAATAATTAGTGGCAGATACCGTCCTGAGGACAACTTCAGCAAATCAATTATAGGTTGGTCTATTGAACACTTTGTTGTTAAATGGTTTCCATTAATGTTGCTAAGAGTTAGGACTTGCCCTGGAAAAATATCTGGCTTTCAATGTATTTCTCTATTTTGATTCTCTGCTTAATTCTAAATGCTGTAATCTCTCAAATGCTGGTTTTAGATACTCAGTTAATAGAATGCTGAAAATAATTTTTCTGATTATTAGAAAAGGAGGCAATTCTTCCTTTGAGTGCCTGTTTCAAAATGAGGATCAGTTGTACTGAATGCTGCAAGTTACGTGCTCATCTCCATGCAGCTTTGGTTTTAGCTGTAAACATAATGTACTTTGACATTAAAGGTGTTAGTTGTTACTTAAACGTTAAAGGTGTATGAATTGGGTCAGCTAGAAAACATGCAGTTAAAAAATACCTGTTAGCAAGCATCTCTCAGAAATGTTAATTGGCTGACTTTCCCATCAGAGCACAGAAACTTCTATTGTCAGAGGCAAGTTAGAATCATACTTTAAATTTTAAAAAAATTTCTCTTTTCCCTTCACTTCTACTATAGTTATTGCCTGTATCTACAGTATCTACTGTATCTACTTGCTTCTGTGTCTTCTGATTTCTTTGGCAAGAAGCGCTTCTTATTTCTGCTACCAATCCCTAATTCATGCCCAGAGCAAGAGTGTTTGAAGAGGCCAAGAATCTGAAGGGAACAGAAGCAGCTGTTCCTGTGGTTGAGACTGCTTTAATGCACGTACCATAAAGGTGACTCTAACAGTGTGCACTTTACAAGAGTTCTTAACAGCCTCGATTTTTAGTACTTTCCCTTGCAGCCTAGCTCCTCTTTTAAATGCTTAAATGGTCTTTATTTTGGTAAAAGTTGGGAAATATACTGACTTCTTCAGAAATTTTCAACAGATACAGGCCTTTCGAGTCATGGACTCCAGAGCCTTGATTTTTGCCATTAAGATATTGCCACTTTTGTCTCAGTTCAGATCACCCTTGAATTAAAAATTACTTTGTTACGCATCTCAACTTTGCTGTTTATCTGCTTTTTAAATTACCAGTGAGGATGCTGTAACCTGGTTACCAATTATCTAGACATATTGCTGTTTTATTTCCTCCCTGTTTCCTTGTGGAGAATAGCGTTCAGTGTAATTAGCACTTACCGTATCAAGGGATTCTGTTGTGCTTTTAGAAACATAAAAAAGTATATATTTTAAAAGAAAAATACATGGTTTTGTGTATCCTGTGGTCAAGAATTGCAATGGCATCCAGTCCATAAGTATAAAAAATTATAAAATTCTCTCTTCTTTAAGTTATTCTTGTAAACTGTGTATCTAGTATCTTGAATACATCTGATTTTTAACCTGTTTACTGAAGGACACCGTCTTTAATAAAGCCTTATAAAATGGAGCTCTTTTATCCCTAGAAATCTTTATTTTCTTTCCAGGCAAAACCACTTTGCTAGGGAAAGTCAGTGCAGTAGTGTTATGTATTTGTCTCCCTTACATTAGCTATGCCCTAACTCTTCATTCTCCCTGTACATTTATTGGAGATGTCCTGCCTGCAGGATTTCTTTTCAGAGCCTTGTTCTTTATCAAACAGGTGTAAATTTAACCTCCCTCAGTCTGTGTGCATGCAGTCAATTTTGTGTCAGCACTGCTGCTCCAGTGATCACTTGCTGCCATGGTTTCTTTCATTGCCCTTTTCTTCACTTTACATCGCTTGAAAGTAATACAGCACCCATGGAGTTCATTCTGAATTTTCTTTGAAAGACACCTTGTTTCTTGAGATGAACCTAAGTAGTCTATAAATTGGCTCGTGGTCTATAAATTGGCTAGTTTTATAAATACCCCTCAAAAAATAGGGCTGCTCCAGATAGAACCCAGATACAGCTCTCTGGAATATCACAATAGCTGATGTATATCCCACGGGATGGAGAGTCCCACATACCAGTGAAGGAACTGAAGCACTATTTGTAGGCCATTTTGAAGCTTATAAAGGCTCTTTTGTCTCAGACAGCAGACAGCTGATTGAAGTCCCTTTCTATACAGAAGTAACAAATAAAAGCGTAGCAAGCTCTTTGCCAGGGGACTGAATGCTGGCTAGCTGCCCTGCCACTCCACCCCTGAGGCTAGATGTGATTAGCTGCCCCTTCTTCAGCCCTGGTCAAAGCATAGACAGAACTTTGCAGAAGGTCTGCATTAACAAACAGGCACTGTCTTGCAACAGAAGGCAGGGATCTGTGGAACAAGGGAAGATTGTCTGTAATCCTTTATCAATGTACTGACAAAGAGAAGCCATGATGTCTTTTTTTTCCATCTTTTCTGAACAGCGTAACTAGACTTGTGTAGTTGAAGCAGTGCAAATGATGGAATGAAAGCATTACTGCCAGTGTAAGGAATCTCTGAGCCTTCAACCATGTGTAAGGCCTTGCCTTTTCATCTCTTCCATGGAGCTTAGCCTAGATACTGTACTCAAAGCTTGTGTATGAGCTGCATCTATTAAAAATTTTTTTTAAAAGGGCAGCTTTTCTCCTCATACCGTTGTGGAACTCTTCAAGACCACACACTGGAATATTTCCACAATTTTTCTCATACAGAACTCTGTTTTTATTTGACAGAGACATTGTAGCCCTAAATTCCCCTCATTGACTAACACAGACTACTCTATTACATCATCCAGTAGAGTGATGAGTGTTTAATAAATCTTTTGGGAGGCAAACCCACAACCTAACAGCCTCATTATTGCATAATTCTATTACTGATTAGAATTTTACACTGTTGTGGTTTCATACTATTATTCCAGGATTGTAATTTCTTCCAGTCACTGAGTTGCAAGGGAAATGATACATACTGCTTAATTTTTTGATTAAAAACATGTCAGGGTTCTAAACTGAAAGCATTTTCCGTGTGTCAGGAGGGTCAGTAGCATTGGGAATAAAAGTGAAACTAATTTGTGAAAGGGAAAAATTTCCTGTTTATGATGGGCAAAAACTTTTTCTACAATGTGAAAAGCTTTCATATAATATTCATTTATACCTATCTTTCTCTACTCCTCTTACCTGTTTATGTAGGATATACATGTCCAAATCAAGTAATAGGTACAGAACTTTTCTAGACATCTGGGTTCACTTGCTTAGAACATATGTGATGGTTATCATAAGCTCTGTCCTCCTGGAAACAGAGGTGCATTTTAATTTTTGCTTTTGCAGTTTTGTGTTTAAGTTTTTTTTGGATGTTTTGTTTATTTTAGTGGATTTTCATTTGTTTGTTTGTTGAGGCTATCAATGAGAAATAAAAAATACAAGTAGGGAAAGGAAATTTATGATGTTTAATGCAAAGCAGATATACACAAGATTTCTGTTATGTTTTTCATCGTCCTGAAATTGCCCTTGACATGTTTATCTTGTGGATGAATACAGTGCTCATCTACACAATATTTTTATAATTAAACACCTAATGTTTCTTAATTATTATAAAATACACCATTTACTAGTGCATAAGAAGCCTCCATAGGCTTCAGGAGCAAGCAGGAAATGACTTGGATCTCCTGTTGGGATTCTAACAGCATGAACTTCATGAGGGCTTCCAGAAAGAGCATGTGGAATGCTGTAAAGCATAATCATAAATGTTCAGAGACCATTTCTTGGCTGTTGTAAGCACTAAAGTCAATATAATGTACTATGATCTATCACAGTTTTTCATCTCTGGGTTACTTTCATTGAGACATTCAGCTCAGTAAAACTAATCTTTATTCAAAATTTGTATTGCATGAAGGTTGGAGATGATATATTTTCAATTCTTCATTGTCACAGATCTCCTTCCCTTTGTGCCACTGATTATAATAGAGTTCTTAACTTATCTTTCAAATACAGTCATGGAAATGATGTATTTGTTTGGCCTGCAGAGAAATAAGCAATGCTTATTATCAGTGATTTCACTCTGGTAGTCCAAATTCAAAGCAAAGGTAATAACACTCCATCTCATGTGCTGAAAAGCTTAACCATTTAATTTAGTTTATATCAATCTGAATTGTGGACAATATCTTGTGACAGTAGAATGAAATTGAAACTGAAAATAACTTAAAATACTTGTAGTCTATGTCTGCCTTTACTGAGAGGTATTAACTGAAATACTTACAGTATAAGTGTCTACAACTGAGCTGTTCGGTAATTAGCTTTAATTGAGCATTTTTTTCCCCCCACTCAGTTTGGCTAAGATTTTCATGGGAGGTACTCTCCCCGTCTACACTACTTCCCAAAGCTTTAGAGATTAAATGATTTAGAGCTTAATCCATTTAGCTAGCTAGATATGGACAGGTTTTGTTTACAGCTATGTTACGTATTTCTACGTAAAACATAAAAAAATCTGTACATACTTTAACCACTCAGTAAACATTCTAATATGCCATTGATTCAGAGGAGAAAGGAATATAATTATACATAACTCAATATAAAAAGCTAGGGCGTGCCAAGTCCATGGCAGATAGTATGTGATGATAAACCAGTGGGACGATATAAATGTGTGTTTTCTTTGGCTGATATGTTAAAGCTGACAAAATAAACCACTTTCGTTACTGGATTTTCATAAGAAATCTTATTCTCTAAAATATACTCTCTTCCATTGGTTTTGGATACTCTAGGCTGATAAAATATTCTGGAACACGAATACATTTTGTTTTGTAGCCAATGTTGTATCTGATCACAGACTCAAAAATTCTTCAAATCCGATGCTTATGTCAAGACAAAGATATTTCATGATGAATTGTTCTTACAGCTCCACGAGCTAAACTTCTGCAAAGGGGCACGGTCTGCTGTGACCTACATGTTGAACGTCATGTTGAACATGAGAAAAATTCAAGTGCTACAGATGGTCATGGAAAATGCTCTGCTAGCAAAATGCATAATCTAGTGCACATGTATATAAATCCACATGCAGCTTCTCTGTAATAATGAAGAATTTGAAGGGAAAAAAAAAAAGAGAAGATAGGTTCTTCAGACATTACATTGAAGAGATGTTGTGAAAGTATTCACTGTCTCCTCTTCTTACCCCCTTTTCTTTTGTAGCAGGATTTTCATCTGGACAGAAACACTGTGGTCATAGATCAGAACAGGCCTTAAACCATATCCTGCCCTGTTAAAACTGCTTTGGAGAAAGTATCGGATACTGATTTGGAAAGACTTTGTTTTATACTGCATGTTTAATTTTCTGTGCAAGTATTTACATTGCTTGTTTTGTTTTGGTTTGTTTTGGTTTTTTTTGTTGGATGACTTTTCATTCCATGTGGGCAAAGTGCTGATATATATGTAAATCAGAGAACTGAGACTGTTCCCTTAAAAATGTCCCTCTCAGAGGGGACCTGGCACTGCCTGCATTATCCATTTGAACCAAGACACTTCTGAAAAGTTATATGGAGTTTTCTGCCTAAGACAGCAAATGTGAATTAAGTTTTCTCACAGGGAAATGAGTATTCAAGTGGTGGGGACCCTAATTACAGAAACAGGCTCTCTTACTTTCTCATCCACTCATTTTGTCCTGAATTCAAATGTTGAACTGCGTTAAAGAAATGGCAGATCTTCTGACAAAAGAATTTTCCTACAGGAATTCATATGAAATAAGGTTTCTAGCTTGGGACATCTTTGAAGTCTCTTGTTATATGTCTTTCATCAATGGTACCTCAACAAGTCTGACTGCTCCTTGATCCCTCACTAGTAGCATTAAATCAAGCAACTGCTGATAGGTTCTTCTTCAAGAACCCACCCTGTAAACACTTCCCTTATTTGGGGCACCACACTTTAACCCACTGTGTCTGTTATTTTGTCTTGACTAACTTTTCATACCACTGTGAACTGAAAATGAAACAACTGCCTTTATAACTGAGAAAAAACTTGAAGAAGTTTTAGGTAAGATGCATGTTATTGCCTGTTGCAGTTTCATTCAGGAACCAATACATCTGAAAGTTTAATTGTGCAGCCTGCAGCTTGCATCCTTCCTGTAGCTCTAGTCCAAAGGCATTTTCTCTTGAGAGAAAGCAGTAGCATTATCTAGTGTTTATTTATTTTTGTGGTTTTTTTTTTTTTTTTTAAATAATTGCCATCCAAGATAACTGACTGAACTTGGAATATGCATTTATTAGCTGAAAAGATGATGGCACTTCCAAGGGTGCTGTTATGTTCACTACTATCTGTGAGAGCTCAAAAATTCTAAAATTCAGGCAATAAAATAAGCTGTATAATTCTGAAGTTACAAATGCCCAAAAAAGTTGTTTACATAATCAAATATTACATGGGAAAAATGTGTTTATACAATACTTCAGCGCTGTTACTTGATTACGGTCTCAAAGCATATGTGCCTCTTCAGTTAAATTTGAAATACACACTGATAATACACTGGTGGGTGGTGGTGGTTTGGTTTTGGTTTTTTCCCCTTTCTTTTTTTGCTAAGAAACACTGAAAAATTGATTACGTGAGAGATTTTTAAAGCACTACTTCAGAGCGTTCGGTTTTTCCCTTTCCGTGGGAAAAAGTCATGCATTTCCCCAGATAAATTAGTCATTTAATAATAACTATCTTCGTATGTATTCATTGAAATACAGATGAATAATATCTTACACATATATAAAAAACCAAAAGAATCTGAAGCTGAGAAGTCCGTCACTAATTTTTACTTATTTTGAAGATGCAAACAATAAGCCATTGACAGAAACTTAAAAACAACTTAATAGAAATACAGGATTGGATGAGCAGGCAGCCTGGCAGATGTTTGTTTTTACGCATACCTGATATTGCTTGTTTGCAGTGCATGTGCATAGCATACATTTTTGAAATGTCACTTTGGAAAAGGTTAAATTAACAAAAAACCATGCGAACAACTACTTCTCTTGCTATGATTCTATGAAATTTTTTCAACTTTTCCAGGGTGAGGCCTCCTACTATATGACGTGGCACTTCACGACTGTGATGCGCCAGAGTAATCCATGTAGTTTGAGGGAAGGCTGAAGAAGAAAGCTTCAAAAATCGAAGTACAGCTGTGAGCACACTTTTTAAAAATATTTTCAGTTTTAAAGTGATTCTGTGTTTGAGTGTTTGGGAAGGTCTGTCTACTGCATTCACAAGTTAAAGATATTATGCAGTATCAGAATGACAGACCTTCCAGTGTTGAGTGGGACCAGAGAGGAAATACACCTTCAGTTCCACTTAAAGTTTTTATAGTCTAAAGATCCTATTGCTGTATGTTTTTTAAGATGCTGTTCTACCCTACGTTAATTCTCTTCATGTTTATTCCATATTTATTGAGAAAACCAAATTAATCTGTGTTTTCCTATGCCTGAGTTAGGCATGTTATTTCACAAAGCCATTTATATTCAGGCACCTTGTAGATAAAATCCAAAATGAGCAATCTACTTGACATTGACTCCCACACTTCTGTCAATCATCAAAGTAGCGGGGAAACACATGACATTCCTTCACAAATTGTGGAGTTTGCTGAATTTGTATGAAGGACACAGCATAGCCACTGCTGCAGGGGTTCTTGTTGGAGAAAGATGCATGTTACAATACAAGCCCTGCATTTTAAACTATTTTAGACAGATTTTGCAGTGCAATGGTTCTGATCAAACCAGGAACTTTGCATACTATATCTAGGAAAACTGTACACTGGTACCACCTAGCAGAGATTGAAAGACCTGATCCTTATCGCTGTGCTGTGCCTGGAACAGCCTTGAAACCAATTCTTCTTGCCAAATAACAGACCTTCTCCTTTTTAGATGGCAGTATCTTACACACTGTGCTGACCTAAACCAAATCCATTCCTCACCTGAGACATCTAACACTGCCTTTCCTTCCCTTCCTAACTCTTCTTTTGTGTATAATCAGCCTTGCCCTTTATATCTTCTGGCTTTAGAGTTTCAGATTTTTTTCTTCCTTGGAGCTCATCTCATCTGGTTGAAACTTTGAATTTGTGACAGAAAGACAAGCAAAAGATTAGATTTTTGTTATGCACCCTTTTGTTTGTCATTAACTGTCTATGTTAGAGGGATTTTTCTGATGAGTAGCTCCCTAAGTATAACCTAGTCTGTTAGAAGGATCCATGCAAAAAAATTTTGAGAAAGGGTGAATTTGATAAATGCTGACAAAACTCAAGTACATTAATACTTTAAAATACACGATTTCTGCTTACATCCCTATATTACTTTGGAAAGTAAGTTTCTTAGTTAACCAGCCTTCTTCATATGGTATCTCATACCGATGTAATCTTCTTTGTTCCCTTCTAATTCAGCAAGTGTAAATAGCCAAACAAGCAAAGCTTTCAAGACTTGAAAATCAAGAAAGAAATGAGATTTGCAAAGGTCCTGTGATTACAGTGCTTTTTATGCAGACAGGGATGCTTTCTATGGAGAGCAATTTTCTCTAATCATTATTGTTTATAGGAGTGTGAAGACTGTGTTTGACTGCATCTGACTTTGCCAGGAAGCATCCAAGGCAAAGTGTAATTGTAAAATAAATTAATTGAAGTAACTGATATCAGTTCTGAACTGCTGCATAATAACCTCTTCTGACTCTGTGGCAAGGATTTTCCCTTCTTTTTACGTGATAATATGGTGTATCTCACAACTAACCTTTGCTATTGGGTTCTTCTGAGTGCAATCTTTATGAAACATGTTTAATAGGAGCAGCTGGTATAAAGAAAAACAGTGGTAGGAATGAATATTCTTATGAAGGAATGGTTTGATTTACGTTATGGTCTGTGGAAGAAAGCAAAATGTTAATTAGTTTACCAGTAATCATCTCTATAACCAAGCCAGCTTGTGTATTTTACTATTATCAAAACGTTGGAGTATACACATTCAAAAGATGGTGCCAGTAGAAATTTGTAAGCAATCGGAAAATTCATTATGGGAAAGCTTTAAATGGTTGTATATGTTTTTGTCTATATCTAGTAGTTTCCTGCAGTCATCCTTTCAGAAAATATGGTGTGCTGGGCACTGAAGAACAATCTGAAGAGGAAACGTGCTGCTCATTGTGGAGCTGCAGTGTTTCCACTCGTCTTCCTGACCTGTAAATAAAACCTGCTCAGAACAATGCTAGGGGGATGTTGAATGCAAAACAGTAAGGCTACATGTGTTTTGTGATCTTGGGAAGGGAGTAAAACTTTATTCAGAGCTCTGGATGCTAAGTGTATCCGAGAGCGTTGAGCTAGTTTGGTGTAATAGAGTAGCTGGGCTTTGGTCTACATTAAAAAGCACTAATCTGACAGTTCTCGGTTCCGTGTCGTGCATCTTTCTGAAAGAAACAAATAGCTAAGGTGAAATGAAGTGGTGGGGGAAGAACAACACACCCTACACTCAATTCCCTCCCCCCCCCACCCCAAAATCAACCAACCACCACCACACACACCCCCTCCCCCTAACCCAAGCCCCCAGTCGCCCCGGCTCATGTGGTGGCCGCTCGCTCTCCGCCCTCGCGGCGTTGCTCGGAGCACAGGACTCGCTGGGAGCGGCGCTGCGTGTGGAAGAGGCGGTGTGAGCCGGGGGGGAAGGGGGAACTAGTCAAACGCAAGAGAGGTGGAGTCAGCACAGCAGGCATACACTGAATGGGCAGTCGAGCTGAAGAGCGAGCGGGAAGCCTAATCTAACAATAAACGGGGAATTACTTTCTGCCTGGATGAAATGAACTCTGGCTATTCTTCATCTGGGTGGCTGTATTGAGACAGGGAGCCTGTGCTTCTCTCGCCGTAGACATTGGAACCCACTTTGCGGTGAAGTTCTAACACGCAAGGGAGAGCGGAGGGTGCTGGCAAATGCGGGAAATAGCTTTTCCCAAGTCTCTGCGTGGCGGGGCGGTACGCCCGGCTGCCTCGATTCGGTGAACCACAGGCAGTATGCGGCACGGAGGGAGGGAAGGAGGATTTCGCACAGCCCCGTGGGAGAGCTGCTGTCAACGATGGCTTCCATAGGTAGGTTTGTGGCTCCCTGCGCCCCTGTCTTCTAAGTCTGAAAACTCGTTTTGTGGGTTGGTCTTATGTCTGGCTGGTCGCGCTCGCCGCAGCGGTAGTGAAACGTGACCCCGGGGAAAGGGGAGGGCGGCGGGGGTTCTCTGAAGCGAACCACATTCAGACAGGCCACCGGGGCCGCTCCGCTGGCGGGGCGGGCAGCTGGGAGCACGCACGGAGCCTGCGGCCTGCTGCTGCTACGAGCTCTGTAGAACTGAAGTGGGAGGAAGAATTACGCCTTTTGTAGTCACGTAGCAACGTTGGGAGTCTACACAGAAACTGAGAAGGTTTGCAGACAAGGAGTTGTCAGTATGAGAGTTTTATGCAATCGCTGGAGAATGGTTGAGGGCATGAGGCAGGGCTTGAGAGTTTTGTTTAGTCACTTTTTTGCCGAGGAAGGCTTCTAATTTTTTGTGTGTCGTGGTGGGTCTTTTTCAAAGTAGAAGAAATGAGGACTGCCTGGAACATACATAATTTCTGTCTACGTAGAAAAAATTTGTCCAGGCTGAGTTTTTTTCCTTCCCTGAGGAGCTCTTAGGAATATTATGGAAGCACTGAATTTCTTTTCAAAAGCATGAAAGGTGTACAGATTTTGTAAACACGAGTGTTTCCTAAATGAGGAATATGGCATAGTTTTTCTGCTTTCTTGTTTAATGAGAAAAACACTTTATTGTGCCTTAGCACTGGAAGGGTAATGCCTCTAATTCTTGCATCCAAGACAAAAGTGTATTTGTGTAATATATGTAAAACACACTCACTTTCTTACTTCAGATCTGAATTTTCCATGAAATTATAATAGTCTTAGAGCAGCCAACTTTTATGTGGTGCAATGTACAGGATGCACCAGAATAAAGAGCCTGGTTCTTACCACCTTAATGCAAACAATTTTTCTATTGAGGCAGTAGCAGTACATGCTTGCGTAAAGACTGCAACCCTAAAAGGAGAGTTACTGATTCACAGTTCTCGAGAGACAGACCAAGAAAAAAAATTCAAGAGCTTTAATTCTCAGTTGTGTTTTGTGATACTGAACAACACCGGAGATAAACTGAACTGAGTTTGTTTTTACCAGTTTCAATCCCAGGTTATTAAAAGCAGCCTCTGAAAAGTCAGTTCTTTTTCTGGTTTCAAAATAAAATGGTTTAGGTATACTACTTGAAAATCCAAAAGCAGCCCTCGCTTTTATTTTTTCAGTCTGCAGTGAGCTGGGTTCAGCGTTTTCTTGCAGGCAAGTGACTAGAAAAGTGAACCTTTTCACTTTTCTAGTGAAAAAGGGTTGAAGAGGGTTGCATTTAGGCAGAATTTTTTTCACAGCAGAAGAACAGACCAAAGTGAGAGTTTTGATAGAGGGTCTGAACATCAGTTTGATTGCTTCCATTCCTTCTATGAGGTAAGTATGCCTCAGACATCAAAAGCTGCATACTGGGACCTCTCTGGTGCCCGGTGACACCAGGGAACTGGACTGAGATTGGAAAAGGGGAGTTTAAACTCCTTCTTTCCCTGTCTTTCACCTTAGGAAAAGTATACAGGGTCATATCACAAAATAGAAAATTTCACTGAGTCTTTGTGCTTGCTTCTCAGAAGTGTCAAAATCAGACCCAAGCTCTGTCCCTTCTTCTTTCACTCAGTGTTTCCTCCAGTTTGCCCCCTGTACCTTCACCATTGCCTCCTTTCCTTTGGCTTTGCAGTGTATCTGTCAGTAGACGTGAGTGGCACTTTTCAGTTCAGCAGAGACATCTTACACCTGCATCTCCAACATTTCAAGCAATTTTAATGGATAATGAACTTTGGAGCACAAGGCTAACACTTTATGCTTTTCTTGAAAGGTGCTTGGTCTTTCAGTGCATTCTGCCTGAAAAAGTATTACTGTTAATTTTGAAGGTACCATTTGCCTGTTTCGTAAGTTCTTTTTTTTCTTGTCTAAAACTATTGCAATTTAATTTTACAATTTGATGAGAATTGTCATATTCAGCAATGTGAATGTCTGAAATTCCATTATGAGATAAACTATGATAAGAATGGAATTGCCTGTCTCTAAAGCCATTTTACTAATTTGCTGTGTACACTTAGTGTGGACATGTTAATAGTTGTGTTCTAATTGTTTTATTGGCTTTATTTTTTTTCACCACTGAACGATCTGCTGTACGTAGAGACAGAATAGGGGTTCTCTTGTTTATGCGTTATGTACTAATAGTGATTCTCTCATAAAGAGTGTTTTCATAAATGTCACATTTTATGTTTGTATGTGATCCATATGTCTTGAGGACATGCCTGTGCAGCGGATTTGCATTCCTAAGACAGCAAAGCTATGCTTAAAGTCAGTAGCAGAGCATCTGCAAGATCTTTTAAAATACCTTAAAAGACATACCCCACTGATTGCTTTAGTCCTTGGGGAAGTTTCTTTTTTTCCCCTGGTACTACTTGGGAGAATGAAATGAATTAGTATAAGAAAGCCTTTCAGAAAGTCATGATAAGGATTTTTCTGCTTTGAAGATGCTGTATTGTTTATTCTGTTCAGCATATAGGAGTTATTTGTATTTTGGTGTTTATATGAATGTATGGTACCAAGTTACCTGTAAAACGGTCTAGCTACTTTCTCAATAGAAAAGAAGCCAGATAGTACAGGCTTTAGGGCAGGGACTGTGAGTGGGGTAAAGTGGGGTCTGGTAAATCATCCTTTTGATTCTTACCGATGTGCAGAGCCGGCAGAGGGTAAGTGCAGTTAGTTGTGTCAGCCTGTGATTGCCTGGAGATAAGCTGACACCTGGCATAGCTTCAGAGTCTGCATTTCGTTGTTACTGGCAGACCATTATGGGAGCTAGAAGTTGCAGAACACAGGACTATCCCAATAGACTCCCACTTTTGTCATGCATCTTGCCGGCAGGCCAGAATTTCCCATGGTGAAGGTGGTGAAGTGCCTGCCTTCCTCACCCAGTGCTTGCTGGGGAGGACTGCTGTGCCAAGGATATTTCCTCAAGGGTTGACATGGATGATTTACAGCTCTCTTAGGGCATAAGGAAAGAATGACTTTTTTTATTCTAAATACATTTGAAAGGCTCCCAAAACACAGTGATCAGTGATCGCTTTCTAAATTCACACAATAAATAATTGCATGAAGTTAAAAACCTTCAGTACTGTAGTGTACATTACATTTAATTACTAGCAGTTTGGGTTATAACTGTTGAATGTGTTTTTTCTTCCACCAAATAAAGTCTCTGAGAAATACTTTACTGCCTCTCCAGATGTGCTGTTTTATTTCCCAGGTTGTCAGCCACTCCACTGTTGTATTTTCTGTAATATATAAGCATGTAATACATATTCCACTGAGATTCTTCTCAGATGAAGCAACTGAAGCTGACCTTTTTGTGCAGAGAGGTTAATACCTGGATGCTAGAGCCACTGTCTTAATAATTTTCCCAGGTTCAGCCTCACTGACTGATTACTTGCAAAGAGAGTTGGTCCACTCAAACAGGCATTAGCAGAATCTCCAAGCAATAGTAATTCTGTCTTTTTGTTCACAAACATGAAAAAAATCCTGTTACATTCTCTCTGCTTGGTATTGGTGGGTTTTCGGAAAGTGGGAACCGTAGGTGTCTCCATGTTGTTACATGATTTTGACTCATGACATGTACTTCTAAATGAGAAGTGGAACTATCTATGTTGAATAGGAAAGCATGTACTGTGCAAAAGACACAATAAAGTTATTCCATTACCTGGCATCTGAAGTTATAAAAGACAACACTTTAAGCATCCTTTATTGATTCCTACATATTCTGTGAAAAGGAAGTGATGCCTTGAAGTGGCTACCTGAAAACAGGCTAGACAAGGTTGAGAGAATAAAAGTAGGTATTTGTTTGAAGGGTCTTCAAAGCCACACTCAGGGCAGTCAAGAAGCTACACCCAAGATGGACCCCAGGTCACGGGTTCTTCAACTTTTATAAGCTTCGTCCATTTGCATATCGGGGTTAATTGTCCAATTATAACTTCAGTTTATGATGTAATTACCCCAAGTTTGCTCCTCCTCTCAAAGGTTTTCATTTACATATTTTGGGGCCTGGGACAACAAGGTGTCCATGAAGTGCAAACCTAGAGAGGATTTGTTACGTCTAATCAGCATGAGTGAACAGTAGCTAACAGGCCACAGGAAACTTCAGAGTTACACACTAGGCAGTACAGGATTTGAAAAATATAAAAGTTAAAACCTAAGGCATCAGAAGGAACAGTGTGACTAAAGTTGATGGGTTTCATATAAGGGAATAATTTGGTTCACTGTGTTTTTGTGAAATAGAAAGCAGAATGTAACAAGTTTAAAAGGTCAGAATTTCAGTAAAGTTGATACTTCGCAGACTTGACCGAAAGCAAGAGAGACTTTTAGTCTCTCTTACTAATTTTGGCACCTTTGTATTTGGAAAAGCAAGGGAGTGAAAGGGAAGATAGATTACACATAAGAATGTTACAGTGCAAATAGACTTGGAAAAGTGTTAGTTTGTAAACTGGCTCAAGTGGGCCAAGGTGGCTTGGTTACTTTGGCATACTTAAGAGCAGTATTATTTTCTCTGTCCATTTAGCTTTTAGGCTAGGCTCAGGTAGTGGTGAGGTAGTGAGCTCAGCGTTTTGGAAGCAGAACACTGACTTAAAGCTCCCTTTCCCCAAAAGATGTAGCTGAGGATCTTGACTCAAGTTTTCAAACTGATGTGATTCACATTAACTATCACCTTCTCAAGAAAAGGACTACAAAGTTTGAAATGTATGAGAACTTACTAAAATACAAGGTATGGTAGTGAAATGACTGCTTTTACTTGCCCACTGTTGTTGGGTGATTGTCACCAAAGGCATGAGATGATTTTGCCCTTCAGCTCTTGCAAGAAAAGAAAAGGAATATTGTTACCTATGTTTTATCTGGACCGTGGTGTGGGTTAAGCTACTCTGGGTTTTTTCGGTAGGTTGTTTTTTTTTTTTTTTGGAGGTGGGGGTGGGCTCCTTTTTTTTCTTTGTTTCCACAGGTTTAGTGGATTAAAATATGAGTTAATTGGTAAGATCATACTTTATCTAGCTGTGTCCTAGGCACATCCAGGAGTCTCTGCTTACAGCTGAAAAAAGCCTGCAACTTTTACAGGTTTTACGTGTTGCTGCCAAGTAGAAGAGTGAGCTGGATATTTTTGTGCCTTGCATGTTGACACAATTAATATTCAATTTCTTTCTTAATGTCATTTTTCAGTAGTGTATGGTGCAAAAGAGTCCAGCTCCTTTCTAAGGTCCTGCCTTTTAAGTTGATCATCAGTGATAGTAAATGTAGGGCTGATCTGGGTACATGAAAAGATACAAACATGAATGATCCTGGATTTGTCATGTCACTTCTTGAAACAGGGAGCTGCACTTTTACATTGTCAGTGTTTTCACACCTATAAATGGCATGGTAGGGGCCTGAACCAAGAAGCGCTGATGCTTTGCTTTCTGTCAAATGTGCCAGGCCAGTTAATTCTATAGAAGCTATGAAATTGCAGTTATTGATTCCATGAGATAAAGGGTTAACAGATGACCAGTGAACTCTGCATCAGACAACGAGAGGGCATAGCTGAAATATCCAGCAGTCTTGTTTTTAATTGAAGTAAAAACAAGACTGCTTTCATGGGAAGTGCCTTTCAGATACACTTGTTTCTAGCCTGGGAAGAGTTGTACTGAGTGTGTGTTTTTTCTGCAGATTACATGCCTGGCTGCCAGTGGCTTTTCACTCTATGTTTAGTATTTTACACCTGTGAAAATGGGGTGTGAAATGCATCTGTGAGCATGACAGTGATCCTTCCCTCATGCAGTGTATGGTGCTCTAAAGGTGATAGGAACAATCCAAGGCCTGAAACAGGGAAGAATCAAGCCTTGGTACCTTTATTCAAGCAAGTGCTGTGGAAGAAGGAGTGGAATTTGCTGTGTAAATCCATTAGATTAACTCATATGCACATAATTGAGATCATATTAGAGTGGGAGAAGATTTTAAGCTATTTCAGAAGGAGTGCCACTCCCCATGCCTGCCCCCAGACTCTTGGTAACTGGATTCCAGTGACTCCTCTGTATAGTCTGGTATCAGGAGAACAGACACAGAGGCATGAAAACAAGCAAGCATATAGAGATGAGCTTGTTATTGTACTTCCTGTTCCTGTGGGGAATGCATTAACCTCTTGCATTCAGAAGCAGAATCATCTCAACCTGCAATGTAATTGGGAAGCATCTGGGCAAGTTCATGTGCAGAGATGAGATGCCTGTTGCACTTGAGATACTTTGTCAAATGCTGGTCTCTGGAAATTTGTCTGCTTTTAGCCTTAGTTGTGTTGCTGGGGAGGCTCTAGTAGTCTTTGTATGTACAACATCAATTTGACCAACATGGGTTTGTGCAGCCAGCTTTTCTGACTGTTTGCACCAGTATGAAGATGACTGTAATGTAGCTGATCTAGTAGATAAATACAGATTCAGATTTCTGTAGCTCTTCCACACTAAACGTTTCTGCAGTATTTCCTTAAAGTTCACTTTTATGGCTGTTATTTATATAGTTAAAGTAATGGAATAGTTAAAAGACAGTTTCTGTTAAAAGGCAGTTTTCTGTTTCCCATATCCAATTAAATGTTTGCTCTGTACAATGTGTGCTATGTGATGAATTCAGATAGTTTATAGTCAGGGCACTAATTTGCAGATTTTCTTATCTCAGACATATCTTTTAAGTACCTTGCACACTCCTCATTCAAGTAATAGCAGAACCAAGCTCTGCCATGAATTGAAGGGAAAACAATATTCATTTAGACTTGTTTCAGTGGCTTTTTACATTAGAAAGATTTCCTTATGGAAAAGATGCATTAGTGTGATCTTAAGTCTTTGTAGGAGTGGAATTGTTCCATAACTTCCTTGGTTTTGGGATTTTTTTCCCCCTCCCTCATTCTTTGAAAGTGTATCAATTTAAGAGACAGTAATTAGAGATTGTTTCATCTGTGACTGTTGTACTGGGTTGCAGTCCTGCCAGTTTTGAGGTCAGTAGGACTATTCAGGTGAATGAAGCTATTCAGATGCATGGGCATTTGTAGTGTTATAGTCTTCTGTCATGGAAAACAGTGTGGTTGAGCCTGGACCTATGTGAATAGGTGCTGACTTTTTTTATACTAATCCAGAATAATTAAATGTAATCCCCATTAGAGCTTGACTGGTTATTTAAGTATACCTCTAAAAAACAAGGTGAAACTGTTCCTGTATAAAGCTCTGCAGTAATAGTATCCACATTATTCTTCATCTAAATGCATCTATTTACCTATATCCTATAGTATTTATGCCCATTATAATTAACTTGAACATATTTCAGATTTCAGTTTAGAAACTGAAAACAGTTTACAGTTTAGAAACCAGTTACGCTAGTGCTGTTTGCAGACTATTAGAAAATTAAGGTTACAGTTGTTTTGCTTCTTTGTCTGTGTGGTGTGCACAAAGTCACACCTGAAAACTGTAGCTGCACAGGTGTTATGGTTTAAGCCCAGCCAGCAACCAAGCCCAGTGCAGTTGCTCGCTCACTCTCCAACCCCTAGGATTGTGGAGAGAATTGGAAGGGTAAAAAAATATTGTGGGCTGAGATGAAGACAGCTTAAGAGGGAAAGCAAAAGCCCCATGCACAAAAGCAACACAAACCAAGGAATTAATTCTCTTCTTCCCATGGGCAGCCAGATGTTCAGCCATCCCCAGGAGAGCGGAGCCCATCATGTGTAATGGTTACTTAGGAAGACAAATGCCATAACTCCAAATGTCCTCTCCTTCCCCCCGATGTCATGTGGTCTGGAATATCCCTCTGGTCAATTTGGGTAACCTGTCCCAGCTGTGTCTCCTCCCAACCTCCCATGCACCCCCAATTGCCTTGCCAGTGTGGCAGTATGGAAAACAGAAAAGGCCTTGTCTGTCTCTGTGTAAGCCAGGAATAACAAAAATATCTCTGTATTATCATTACTGTGTTAAGCACAAATCCAAAACAGCCACTGTGAAGAAAGTTAACTCCACCCTGGCCAAAGCCAGCACAACAGGTAAACCATGTGCTGCACTGTGCTGCTAAACTGCCTTTCAATCCCAGTTGTGTCCTTTTCTCCTGCTGTGAGCAGAAGAGTGTGAAGACTGGCTCACTCATCTTCATGCCTTCCCATCAGGTTTATATACACAGTGATAATATGCCCCTGAGCTTTCTTTTCTCCAGGCCATACAGTCCCAGCTGTCTGGGACTCAGCTCCTGTAAAAGATGTTCCAGTCCCAGTGATGGCATCTTTGTGACCTTGTGCTGGACTTGTTCAAGCAAGTCCCTGTCTCTCTTATACTGAGGAGCACGTAATAGGCACACAGCTTCATATGTGGTCTCTAATGCTAAGCACGGAGGAAGGATCACCTCCCTTGACCTGCTGGCAACACTTTGTGATGCAGGCTGGGATACTATTGGTCACCTTTGCCATGGGGTTTTATTGCTGGCTCATGGTCAGCTCATTGTCCATGAGAACCACCAAGTCCCTTTCTGCAGAACTGTCTCTAGCCAGTCAGCCACCAACATGTGCAGTGCCATGGATTATTCCGTCTCAGTTGCAGTTTATATTTCCCCTTGTTGAACTTAAGATTCCTTTTGTCCCATTTTTCCCACTTCTAAATAGCAGCACAACCATCTGGTTTGTTGATGACTCCTCACAGTTTTCTGTTGTCTGCAAAACTTGCTGATGAAACTTTGTCCCATTATCCACGTTGTTAATGAAGGGTGTTGAAGAGTATTGGTCCTAGTATCAGCCCCGGGGTATAATGATATGACTTGCCTTCTAGTGGACTTGCTGCAGCTGATTACAAGCCTCTGGGCCCAGATAGTCAGCCAGTTTTTAGTAGATCTTGCTTCCACCCTTCTTTTGTCAGCATGTTTATGAGGATATTATGGAAGACCATGATAAACGCCTTACTAAAGTCAAGATGAGGAACATCCACTGCTCTTCCCTTAGCCACTAAGCTAGTCAGTTTATTGAAGAAAGTTATCTCAGTGGATATGCATGATTTCCCCTTTGTAAATTCATGCTGACAGCTATCAGTCCTTTTCTGCCATGTGTTTGGAAGTGGTTTCCAGGGTTAGTTGCTCTATCACCTTTCGAGAGACTGAGGTTAGATTAACCAAGCCTGCAATTCCCTGGATCATCCTTCATACCTTTCTTGGAGGTAATGAGTGATGCTTGCTCCCGTCCAGTTTTTAAGAATCTCTCCCAGTCCTTGAGACCTTTTAAAGGTTATTGAGAGTGGTCTTGCAGCTCCCTCAGCTCTTGTGTGTGTTCAACTTCTCAGGCCCCAACGGACTTAAATATGTCCAGTTTGTTTTAGTTCTCCTTTGCTTAGTCCTCCTCCACTGAGAGTATGTTTTGATCCAGATTTTTTCCATGGTGTCAGGGGCTTGAGGTTCCTAAAGGCCTGTCTTATTGATAGAGACTGATATGAAGAAGGTTGTGAGTAGCTCAGTGTCGTCTGTGTCATTATCCGCCAGGTCCCCTGCCCCATTCAGCAAGTGGGCTGAATGGGTTTGGCTGGCTTAAAAAGTGAAGAACATGGGTTGAGATAAGAACAATTTACTGAAAAAAGCAATGAGATGAGAAAACAAACAGTAAGAGTAACAACACTAAGAAAAGAGAGAGTGATTCACATGCAGAAATGCTCACTGCAGAGCTTGACCTGAGCCCCTCCCTCCAGCTTGCTACCACCACCACCTCACTGCTCCCTCCGCTGTGCTTTCTTAACCAGAAAGGACCCTTTCTCCCTGGAAGAGACTCCCTTCCCCCCACTCCCAGCAATGACATGAGATGGTATACAGTAACTCCAGGTCCCGGCCATGCCCTCTACTGCATACTGCAGAAATTAATTCTGTCGTAGCTGGGACCAGGACACCCAATTTTCTATTGGTGACACCCCATTTTCTACTGGTATTTTAAGTGCAAATGGTGCACTTGACTAGACGTACCTGATTAGCACTGTGGACTGTGGAATGCAAAATATCTTGGAAGAGATGGGTCCATTCTCATCTTTAGGGCTAGAGAATGCATTCTGGAGAACTGATCAAACAGTTTGAGAGTTGCAATTCTGTAATCTCTATTCCCTCTGCCATTTGACCTGCTGGATGTTTTCAGCAATAAACATAATTTTGTGAAATAACATCTGCTGCTCAAACAAACAAAAACTCTTCTTTATAATCCTTCAAGAGAAAACCAGAATATTTTATGAACACTTTTTTCAGTACAAGGTTCATAAAAATGCATGTTGTTTTTAAATTTGCATTTACTTTGTTTTCTTTGCTGCAGAATCTCAAAGTTACACGGAAGCCATTAATCTCTCTATGGTGATGTCTGACAGCACCGTGGGCACTAACTCTTCTTTGCTGAGGGCCAACATGCAGTCTGATCCCTCCTTTCAGCGCTGTTTTGCATCTTCATGTACTGTATCAAGTAGCAGTCCTATCCCAGGGGCAGAAAGGTAGGAAAAGATTCTCCTACTTTATTTTTTAGTTCTCATAATGATAGTTCCCAGCCAAGACATTATGCTTTCATCTTCATTGCAGACCATTTTTCCAAGAACTTTGAGATTGGTTGTGACATTTAATGTTGGTGTTATCCATCGGCTGGATTTTAACATGTACACAGATGTTACTTTTATGTCAGGGACACAATTAGCTTTGAAGATAAGTGGGAAGACAAAAGTAAATAGAATTTTGTAGCTCAGTTATGTTATTGTGTGCTAGCACAAGCTCATATATATTTTTCAGTGTGCTTAACTGGCTTCTCTGATGTTTTACTTAAAGCCATGTCATGAAATTTCACATTGGAATAAGCTGTATTTGAGAGAAAGGGGGCACTCTTCTCACTGCAGACGTGTTTCTAGTCAGTAAAATGTCAGTAGATTTGCTTTGGTAGTATATAGCTGATTCCCTTTAAACTGCTCAGCAGGCTTAGAAACTTTATTATTTTATAATTATATTGTGGTAAACATGTAGAGCTCTGGACAAGAGCTTGAATAGTATAAATTTCAAAGTAGTCCTTGTCTGAAGGAGCTTACAGCATAAGCTAAGAAATGGCAAGAAACAGCAAACAAACAAGGAGTCCCTAGTTACTGTTAGAAGGTTCAGAAGACCATAACAATGCATGATCAGTCATTAGCTGTGCACTATATTTACTCAATAGACAAGGTGGTACATGACACCTGATGAAGTTACCTTCTCTATCACTTTGCAAAAACATTCCTTTCTGGCTACTTATCCTATTCTCAGTCTTAGCTATTTGGCTCCTTTTTCACAGTAAGTGTTTGAGAATAGTTCTTGTTGGAGTGTCACAGTCTCAATGAGTACTTCAAGTATGTTGTTACCTGTTTATCTTTTATTTATCTTCCAATCTAATTAGTTTCATTTTCAATCAGTAGGAAGACTGTGAAAGAATGTTTTGGTTTTGTGATTACGAATGTGAACTGTACGACTGAACAAAACATGTTGGTATTTGCTGCAGAGGACGCAATGTAACAATTACAAGTGGATATGTATTAAAAGGTTATCAGGCAATTCAGTCAGTATCAAGTTTACATTCCTACTTCAGACTTTATCTAGAAAATTTTGTTCCCTTCTTTCTAAATATTTTTTCTATAATTTTTTATTTCACCTAGCAGATAGCTACAGCTCTAGAGGTTTTTTTCTTGCAGTGATATCTTCTTCAATTTGCTTCCCTTCCATTTCTTTATGGCCCTTCTAATTTGAGCTGTTTAAATCTACTGGCATCCATTTCCACAGCTGCCTTTTAATTAAAAATTCTTTCTTTTTTGATACATGTCTTATGTCAGCTCTTTTCCCTTTGCATTTCCCAATGAGTTTGTTCTCTCTAGATTTGGTAATACTAGTAATATTTTTTGGCTTCAGTCTAAGGACATTTCATTTTTAGAAGCAAGGAGACAACTTAGACTTTTATCAGATGATTTCATCAGAAGCTTAGTTTCTCTTGTTTAGGACTTTTTTTTTTTTTCCACTTGAACAGGTAGAATTGCTACCCAGTAGAAAAACAGAATGTTTACTGTTGAAATATTTAATTCTGTAAATCAGAATTTTTCCACTGTCAAATAAATTAACCACTGGACCTTACAATATAAATTGTATTAAAAGGGATCGGGTCTGCAAGTTATTCCTTGTGAACTCTGTTCTTAGCATTATCATAGTTACTGATTTATTTTGTGATGGTGCACAACCACCACCTCCTCAGCCCATTTCTTTTTGCTTTTATTCTGGTGAGCATAAGACACTCTGCATGTAAGAACTGCTATGGCCGTGTCAGGTTTCTTCCATAAACCTCTGCCTCTATGCAGCTTTGGCGTAAGAAATTGTTGCCTCCTTCTGCTATTTTTCAGGTAGCACTTTAGCTCATCAGGACCACTGCAAACAGCCTCACTAAACTGATTCATATTAAAACTAACACCCTCAAACAGAGAGAAGGAGAAGTATTTTTAGCTGTCATTAATTTCATGGACTAGTTTACAGTGCAAACTCAGAAACTATCCCATCAACATGGCTAGGTGGAGGTTAGATAAGGCAGAACATAATGACCTACAGTGAAGAAATTACTGGTCAGGGTAAGGCTGGAATCCCTTGGTCCAGCTGCATTACCTGGTCCAGCATGTTTTCAAAGAGCACCCTGAGATTTTGTCCTGGGTGTGATGTTTCATTGTTTTCAATGATCACTGAAGTATGGGTTGTACAGTAACATTTTAAGGGAACGATTTGGCTGTTGTTTTATTTTTGTATTCAATTTTTGGCTTTTTCTTTTTGACAGCTCTTCTGCAGCAGAATGTCCTTGGCTTGAAAGCAGCTCTAAAGCTTCCCTGTCAGCCCAGTTTTCATTGGGAAACACCAGGCAGCCAGGCAGTTGCCTTGTGCCCTCTGAATTTTCAAGTGCTGTGCAGGATGTCTCTCTTCTGTCTCATTTCCAAACTCCAGGACTGCAAGTTGTCACCCCGAGCAACCTGGAGAGGTCACCAGCAGAGCCACACCAAGAACATGGTATCAGCAGCAGTGCCTGTGCCTACCTAAGCTACAGTGCGGGTACCAGGGACAGTAGCTCCCCCCGAGAGGAGACACAAGCTACTTGCATAGCCAGTACTAGCATATCTAAAACCCTGAGCTCATCAGTGGCAAATGCTGATGACAATGACTTTTTGACACAGAACTTTATTACAGTGGCCTCTGGACACAACAGCCAGAACAGTGCAGTTCAGCATCACCATGGAGTGAACCTACATGCTCAACCGCCACTTCCAGAGAAGAAGAGGTCCTCTGAAGGAGAACGTTCCTTTGCCTCTGTGTCACCTTCTTCAAGTGGCTTCTCTAGCCCTCACAGTGGAAGCACAATCAGCATTCCCTTCCCAAATGTCCTCCCAGATTTCTCAAAAATGTTAAGCCCTTCCCCAGCTCCAGGTAAGTTCTGCATCAGAGAAATGCAAAATACATTCGATTTTATATGAGTTTATAAAAAGAACTTTGGGGATTTTAAAAGTGGAGATGGAAAAAAAATAGTGGAATGAAAATGGCACAGAGGACTTCAATGTTTGCAGTAAGTGGTGCCAGTTCACTGTCTTTGGATGCATTATTCAGAAAACAAGATTGCAGATTTCTTCCTGCGCCTCCTAGAAGCCAGCTATTGGACAGCCTACCTTTTCAGCTGTCAAACTACAATGGACTGGTGTGGAGTCCAATTTCTTTTAAAAAGGGCTGGCTTCTCTCTGCACCTTTTAGACTTGTGCCAAGAAAATTTAAAAATGTACATGTGTTGTGTTCGTTGGGCCCCGTTGAGTAGTTTGTATTTAATACAGCTTTATAACTAAAAGTTTTTAACATTTTATGGATTTTGCAAAATGAAACTTTGAACATGCTTCCAGAGTCTTAGCATATGGTGTTATATTTGCTGGCTCTAAAACAGCTCAGTTTCTCTAAACTGTCCTAAGGATGAGTTTTTTGAGTAATCATGGTGACTGCAAGTTGGAAAGAAAAGTAAAAACACTTTTGTATTTTAAAAAAAGTCTTGACTTTTTTCCCTTTTATTTCACAGAAAACACAGCTGATAAACATGTGACTGTAAAATTTGTTCAGGACACATCCAAGTTCTGGTATAAGCCAGATATTTCAAGAGAACAAGGTATATTGATACGTATTCTGGTATATCTGTTCACAGAAAAGCTTGTTGGTGAAGTCTCGATTTTTGATTCATACCTGAGCTCTAAAAGAAATAGACAACCTAGAAGGACCACAGACAACCCCTCTTAGTTTCTTTTGTTGAAAGGCCGAATTTGAGTGTGGAGGGCAGTCAAATAGTCCTGAAAAATATTCAGTTAATCAGACAAATTATTAGCCTAACTGAACTAACTGTGAAGTAATATAGATCTACCTGTGGTAGCTGCTGCAAATGCTCTTTGTTGTCATTTTTGAATGGCAGATATGCATGAAAAAATACCAAACGACTGCTCTCCAAAACCTTTTGAGTCTAAGTGTGCTGTTCTGACATGATCTCAGAATAATTTATTAGCTAGGTCATCACAAAAGCATCCTCACCTACCAGTCGTTTTGTAGTCTGAATTTCAATGTCAAGTGACTTATATTATTTCTTAAAGGTCACTACCATGGAACAATGTCTTTAGGGTGTATGATGCAGACACAGTACATTTATATGTAGATGTATTATTCAGTGAACTGAAGAAGGCTTTTATTACCTATGTGAAAGTGTATACTTACGAGCACCTGGAGTACTGCATCTGACATACAGGAAAGACATAAACAGACCTGTTGGAGCAAGTACAGAGGAGGGCCACCAAGTTGATTAGAGGGATGGAGCACCTTTCCTGTGAGGAAGGGCTGAGAGAGTTGAAATTGTTCAGTCTGGAGAAGGGAAAGCTTCAATGTGACCTAATTGCAGCCTTCCAGTACCTGAAGGGACCCTACAAGAAAGATGGAGAGGGACTTTTAGAAGAGCATGTAGTGACAGGATAAGGTGAAATGGTTTCAAATTGAAAGTAGGTTTAGATTAAATATTAGAAAAAATTATTTACTGTGAGGGTGGCGAGGCACTGAAACAGACTGCCCAGAGCAGCTGTGGATACCCTCCATCCATGGAAATGTTTAAGACCAGGTTGGATGTGGCTCTGGCCTAATGAAACATGTTTCCTCTTGAAAAGAACTTCATATCATACTTTCAGAAGAGATCCCAGAATACAGATGAAAAATATTTCAAAGTCAAAAAGCAAAATATACACTTACATTCCTTTCTTTGCTTTAAAACTCCTAAGGCAGTAAGGTGGCTTTGCAGGGACAAAAACTTGGTGGTGGATGAAAATGAATCTGTTCTGCCTGTTGAGGCTGAATAGGAAGTGAAAAACAGTGCTGTCTAGTCAGTGTGGGAATTACAGAGAGCTATGCAGTCTTAACAAGTTGACAAAATCTAAGCAGGAGTAGACGTGCTCTTGCACTGGTTGTAGGAATTCTTGTGAGACCTGAGCACCCTTCTCAGTTTAAAAATCAGTGGGGTTCTGTACTTCATGTTCTTTTAAAATCTGTGAGATTTGAACAAGGTGTTTCCAACTCAGGTCCCCCAAATATGATTTATGTTACTTTGTTGTACAGCAGTGAGGATAGAGAAAAAGATCTTACTTCTTCTGGTGTCCTATTCATTATACATTTGCACTTCTGTAGTTACTGAGTATGTGCATTGTTCTTGAACTGTTTTTCTCTTTGCTGGAATCCCTTGCAGCCATTGCTGTTCTCAAGGAAAAGGAACCTGGGTCTTTCATTGTTCGAGACAGTCATTCTTTCCGGGGAGCTTATGGGCTGGCTATGAAAGTTGCCACACCACCTCCTTCTGTGCTGCAGTTAAAGAAAGGTACTTCTATATGTTATTAAACAAGCCATACATAGTAGGTATTCTTTATTGCTGAGTAGTAATCTGATGGAATTTTCCCCTCTTCTCATTAAGTGCAACTTGAATTGCAGGCTACATTTGATGCGTTGTTAAATGAGACTGGAGATGATGCCTGTTGTACTATATGGTTTCACCATGACTTGTAAACGTATGTGCGTTGTGGCTGTGCATGTGTTGTACCTCATCAACCTAATAGAAAATCAGTGTCATCTCAGCAATTGGTCTTCCCTAGCAATCAGAAGTCTGCATTTGGTTCACAGACTACAATGTAAAGTTTTCGCTCAGCTGGATGTTTTTGATACCAAAGTTTTCTTTTGATACAGTTCTACTTCAGATATAAATCTGAAGAGATTCCTAAGGATAATTGTTTAAAAGAAGTGCTGTTTGTATACTTACTCTGTCAGCTCCAGTGCCTCCATATATAACTCGTGCCTGATGGTTGTTAAACATAAAAAGAACATGCAGAAATCATTAATTGGTATGTGGAAACTCAGCAGCCAATATCTGTAGTGTTCTTGGTTCCATTTGTACTACTGCAAGGTTAGTGGAGTGGTTTTTATTGCTGCTGTTTTTCTTTTACAAAGCTTATTATGTTTCATTAGTGCATAATGACTGGTTAGGTAAGCAACTAAGATTACAGGAAAGCATTTATTCTTAGTGTTGTTTTTAGGGAAGTATGATTTTGGCTGTTTTAGTTTGGTTTTTTGTTTTGCTGTTGGATTTGCGTACTCTGGGGCAAGGTTAGCAGTTCACCTCTGTTACAGTAACACTTCCAAATTCCGTTTTAATCTGGTATCTTGAAACAATTTTTAATAACAACTTGCCATGTAGTCCTTTTTGTTGCCAATAAACATCAGCAGAACCACTTCAATGCCTTAATGAATACAACATAGGTGTACTGGAGTGGTGATAGCAACAACTAGGAGGCAAATTGAAAGTGGCTTGTAGGTGTTTTTAGTAATCTTTTTTTATAATCATTGGTGAAGTCCAGGAAGACATGGAAGTGCAAACTCTGCCAGCCTTTAAGAGACAGTTTATGGTAGAAGAACCACAGGCAAATAGTAGTAAGACTGTAGCATTCTTCCACTTCTCACTTCATGATACTTAGCTTTTTTAGTTTCCACTGTTTAATCTCAGAAGGCACAGATTGGTTCAGTTTCCTGTAGGGTTTCTTGTTCCAGGCTTCCCTTTCCCACATACCTTGTAGTCATTTATTTTTAATTTTGTGAGGGCGTAACAGCAAACACTAAGCTGTTTGAAAAAGTGATCAGTGTAATATTTGCTTGCATAGAAGTTTCTGCTGTCCATGTTAATGCGTTCATCTGTATTAGCCTCTAAGTCAACTCTTGAGGTGTTTCCTGATAGATCAGAGGGAGCACATGTGTTTGTAGCTCTTTCGTTAAGGTTTGAATGGTTTGATAGCTTTGCCCTGTTGGTCTGAAATAACCTTTTAATTATTTGGAGAAGGATTTGGTTTGTAGTCAGGTATGACGTACTGTGAATCCATCTTTCAAGAAATATTTAAGTTGTCGTAATTATATGTCTGCATATGTATGTGTAGGCTTAAAAAAATGTAAAATCTCAAGGGAATTTTTACATGTCTCCTGGACTTTGAATCTCCTCTTTACATCCAACTCAACAATTTCGGTTTGTCTTAGAATCCTGAGATAAAAACTGTTTTAAAATCTAGTGAAACCTTAGTGTTTCATGTAATTGTTTGTTTTCAGGAGCAGAGACTTAGTAAAACTGCGAACATTTGGGAACTGTAAAATTCACTGAGAGAATTGCCATCATTACCTTTGTGTAGCTAAATCTACTCTTCTTTTAATCTGGAGAACTTCTGTGAACAGAAATGTCACTGGAAATTGGAATATTTTTTCATACTTCTACTTTCTTGTCACTTTGGATACAAGTTCTTTTAATGGGCAAGTGCATCAAAATTTCTAACCATTCATTTTCCAAATTTCTTTTCCTGTCTGTAGCTGGGACCATACTTGGACATTTTTGGGCACCAGTGTATATTTGCATGTCAGACACTTAAGAATATAAAACCATTTCCCCTGGCTGTGTAAAGTGAGCTGATTGCTTATTTGTTTTTTGCAAAATGGCCTTTTAAATACATCTTGTAACTTGCAGAGTAGGTCTAATTGTATTCTTTGCATTCTGCATATAAAACTTTTGGTGGTAATGTGGAAAAACTGCTTCATAAAGACCTAGTTTGTGAGACTTGTCTGTTGTTTGCTTTTTTTCATGAGCTTTCTTTTTCAACACAGTTGGAGATTTGTCAAATGAACTTGTAAGGCATTTTCTGATTGAATGTACTCAGAAGGGGGTACGCTTGAAAGGATGCCCGAATGAACCATATTTTGGTAAGTACTGTGCATCACAGGGACAGAGAAAATGGAAGCAGTTGGCATTTGCCAGTGCTGACTTGGATGGAATACAAATGAGAGACTACTTTGTTTGAGTCCTGATGACTTCTGTAGGAACCCATTCCAAGGTTCCAGGAGCCTTGTACACTTTTACCTTAATCAGGTATGCAGGGCATAGATGTACATGCACAGATGTACATGACCAAGCTTCAAACAGTCAAGATTGTCTACCACTACCAATGTTGCTGCAGAAAGCTGAACTAGATCACTCTTACAGTCCTAATTGATTTCGGACCTTTGTCCTGTGTTACATTTATGCTGCATATAAGGTGGCTTATATGAGTGAGACATTTGCAAAGTACATTATGCTATGCCAGCCTACCTAATGTAATATGATGGAAGTGCAATACCTGTAATGGCAAACAGCCAAAGACCTACCTAGCTGTTCGCTCATTTGCTTTCCACTCATTTGCGGTAGGAGGGGAGAATAGGATGAGAAAGCTGGTTGAGATGAAAACAGGGAGATGCTAACCAGTTGCAGGGCAAAAGAAACTCGACTTAGGGAAAATTATTTGAATGTTTTTCCAATTAAAATCAATATTCGGGTAATCAGATGTTGAGGGATACATTCAGTGCAGGTATCAGGGTTTGCAAGCTGGAAGTGGAAACTGCAGATTGATCTATGGGTGTCCTAGGCAAGAGGCTATGATCTGCTGACCCTTTGCATAACAAAGGGCCTGGGGACCTGTGTGGCCAGGTGACCAGACACTCAAGAGGTGCAGCAGCAGCTAACAACCCCCAGACTTTCCTGCCCTTAGACTGTAAGGGTATCCGTCCTCTGAGGCACCTAGTTTGTGCTGTTACTTTGTTTTTAAGTTGTTGCATCAAAATTAAATTATTTTAAGGATGTGGACATCTGAGACTCTGCTAAGGCAAATCTGGGGTTGAGCTAGTGAGGAAACGTCTGAATGTAAGTGTGGGGTGTGTAGCTGTGAAGTGGCTTTGAGTACCAGCTCAGGTGGTGCAAGAGTGACTGCTAGAGTGGCTCCTGGCTGGTCATACATGGAAGTTTCCTTAACATGAGAAACAGAGTATTAAATAACACTTTTTCTTCCCCTTTTCCAAGCTCAATTTCACTGCTTCCTCCCAGACTCCTCACACCCACAGAACAGTTCCTCTGCTGCTTCATCCCTCTCCCAGTTTTTCCTTCCTGGGATGTGGGCTTTCCCCCTAGGCTGTCATCCTGCGGGAAAAAAATCTGTTCCAGCATGTGCTTTCTGTCAACCACAGAAAAAGTCTCATCTGTTCCAGTGTGAGGTCCTCCAGAGGCTTCAGGGTGGGGATGGAAACTTGGATACCCAGAGCATCTCCTCCTCCTCTGTCCATGGCATTCCCTCTGCTGTGTCTCGCCCCACCTTTTTTCTATAGGTGCCATGCAGTGGGTCTGCTGGAATGGGTTGTGTTTGGCATGAAAAGCCCCTGGACTCTACCCAGAGGTCATCCTGCAGCCCTCCCACCCCCTGTTACCAGCCTTGTCACATACACCAAATACCCCTGTGAAAGGGTCATCTACCATAAAATTAACAGATGTAAAATGAAAGTCGTATTTAAAATAAAGGTGGATTGAAGTTTATCAGTGTTTGGCATGAGACTTATCTTAAAACAGAATTTTTAGTCCATTCCTACCTCAATCTTGAAGTACCTGTTTAGGCACTTACGTAGCCCTACTAGTCATTTAGTTTGAACATCTCCTAGTCTTTCCATGTGTACAGCCTGTGCTGGTTTGAAAGTAAACCACAATGAGAGATGAACCCCGCACAAATACCTTGAGAGCAGGTCAGAGTTACAATTTCATAAAAAAGATTACAGTAAATGCAACGATACAGAAAAACTGGCTTAAACCCACAAAGTCAAGAGTACAACCTCGCACCCTGTTGGTCAGGGTGGTGGTCACAGTCTGATTAAGCAGTGGTTGAAGTCCTATTGAAGTGACGATTGCAGTCTTGTTGAAAGTGGTGGTCCTGTGGAAGGTCTGGTCTTCCTGTGGGTCTGTTGAGCAATGGTGGTGCCGTCCCAAGTCCCCAAACCCCCAGATTATATACAGTCAGGTTCAGGTGGTACCTCCCTCAGGAGAGGGAGTTTCACAATGGAATGATGTAATACTCTTGAGTCATTGCAGTTGTCCATTCTTGCTAGGGCCATTCAGTCCAGGATGGCCCCCAAGCAGAGATGCCCCCCTCAGGATGGGTGTAGTTACCATGGCCGAGTTAATTGTGAAGACAGGGAAACATTGCCTTGCAGGGGTTGCCTCTTTTCCCTTATCTAACACCCAGCTTGCAGTCTGAGTGGCTGGATGTGCACTGGGCAGCTGTTGAAAACGACCCACCATTAACAGTTCATCAGAATTATGTAGATGGAAATAGAATACATAACTTGGTTACACCCCATATTGTAACACAGGACACAGCCTCAAAACTGCTTTACAAAGTAGGTGAACAGGTATTATTACACATGTTTATGGGTAAGACAGTGAAAGACTAACAGTATCAATCAGTTTTTGCATTTCTGTAAGACCCTTGTAGAACTGGGTCATCTTTCCATTTCAAAGAAATTTTTGATGGACTGTAAAAATGAGGTTTGTTATGGTTGAACTCGGATTTTTCTCCAGCACATGGTTAGAATGTTTGCTGCTTGTTAGTAAATGGGATTGAAGGATGGCTTTTGGTACAAACAGATTGATGAATACTATGCCTTCCTCTCACTCCTTAGAGTACAGTCTCACATGCTAATATCAAAGATGACTAATGTTGAATTACTTCAGTTAAGCCAAGACCAAATTGCAAGAGTGACTTTGAATAGAAAAGAAGAATCATTTAATAGAGAATGCTACATACGTCATTGCTGCATTGAATGGAAGAGGTTTTACCTGGACCATCTTTTATACTTTTAGAAGTATAAAATAGAGGTGCATGTAGACAGAACGCTAGATGGTGAAGACTAGGTGGCTAAGAGGTAGAACTTGCTCTTTTTTACCTCGTCATGTAGCACAAGCGACCTCTTGTGCTCTTACCACCTTTGTAAGATTTTACTACATTTAATGTAGCAGAAGTTAGGAGCATTGAAAATAATTTACTGACTTCTATGTGCTATTGATTTTGTTGTTTTTGTACTTTCTCCATTTGAAGCACAGACATTCAGGTTAGGATCTAAGCAGTGTATTTAAGAGGGAAAGGAAGCATATGATTTTGATTAATGAGTTCAAGAAGATCTTGGCTTAGGTCCCAAGAGATTTTTAAAGGGAAGCAGAAGGGGCCCTTAGTCTATAAAGTACTTGAGAGCAAACATGCGTTCTTGTTGTCCACGAAGTTAACTGTGTATGTCTTGTTACTTCTCTGACCACAGGGAGTTTGACAGCTCTGGTGTATCAGCATTCCATCACTCCACTGGCATTGCCCTGCAAGCTCCTCATCCCAGACAGAGGTATGCTTGTTGAAGTACAGAAGAGATACTCCCAGCCAAGTTTTGCTTCAGTGTCAGTGTCTGAAGGCAGGTGAATGTGTCACAAGTTGAGATCTAAGCAAAAATGCACCAAGGAGGAAAGCTGTGTTGTAAAATACATTCTTCAGTATTCGTGATGACCGTTATCCAAAGTGTGGTTGTGAGCATGCTGGTACCGTGATATTCCAGTCATAAACATATATGCATCATGGAAATCTATGCAGTAATTTACCATGTCGGAAGACAAATGTACTTCTCAGACATGACATTGTGCCAGTGTATGGTTAGGTATAACCACTCATGCCGGTCTGGATAGCAAAAGGACAAGTAGATAGAGAGCAGATAGTGCTTTGAGTGCAACACTAGCAGGAAGAGTGTAGCAACTTGCACAGGTTCAAATTTGTTTAAGTAAATTAATCAAAAAGCCTATGTTGCTTCATGGGATTATGATTCTAACTTTGGTTATACTGATTTCATAAACCACTCTAAGACAAAAACAAAATGCTCATGCTTGTCCAGTAATTAAGTTGCCTGATATTCTCCCACATGAAGTTAACCCCAGATACATTACTGCAATATTAAATGTTCTTGTGGTTTTTGACTGAACCCTTTAAACTTTTGCTACAAACTATATGTTAATGTACAAAAATAGCATTCAATTTATGTCGATACATTAATGAAACAATTTTAGCACAAAAATATGCTGTGGTAGATGTGACGAGATCTCATGTATTTATATGGCAAAGCAGTATGGAGGTGGGCTTGTTCTCTTTATCCCCCTCACCGAAGATGGAAAACTTACTCTGTTCCTCCAGAGGTGCAGGACTGAAGCACTTGCCTTGTCTTAAATAAACATACCACAGTGAAATTTTATTTTGGATTTATTAATCTGATCTGATCATGCATTTTAAGATGATCTTCTGTGGTTGATGACAGGATACAGTGCCTGGAGTATTTAAAACATTTGGATAACTGTAATTCTAGACATGTGAATAGTGTCACAAACTGTGTTATGGCTCTTTTCCTCATTTGATTATATTCAAAGACAGCATACCTCATGATAAATGCAGCAGTAAGTGAGATCTTTTTACATGCATTTATATACTTGAAATAACATGCTGGTGGACAGTTTTCTTACTACTTTTAACAAACAATTGGAAGTCAAACGTTCCACTGCTGTCTTAATGGTTTAGATGGTTTTTTTCAACTTAAGAAGAAAGTTGTGTTGTCATCCTCTGAATCAAAATCATGGTAACACAAAGTCTTTCTGTATAAATTAGTGTAAGTTATACAAATCAAATAAGATCATTAAAATCACACTATTTAAAAATTTTTCAGGTTATAGTGAGGGAATATAGCTATAAGTATCGTCTTAATGTGTCATCATGTGAGTCCCTGCAGCATATGACTATGTTATGTCTTTTATTGTCAGGAAATAAAGGTTAAGCATCCTGCTTGTGGTGCTTCAGGCAAAAAAACCTGATGCAGCACAAAACCTACATAAATTATTATAATCGCAGATAAAAGGTTGTTTCATGTTTCTGGCCAAGAGTTGTCCAGTAGATGAGATCACAGTTACAAATACCAAGCTCATGCTTGACTGTGGATTTTGATTTGTTGATTCAAGTCCATACAAGACATGGACAGTGTTTTCTGTTTGCAGATCCCTTGGAGGAGATAGCAGAAACTTCTCCACAAACTGCTGCAAACTCAGCTGCGGAGCTTCTCAAACAAGGTGCAGGTCTGTTAAACTTTTAACCTTGTATTTGACTGTTACCGAAGTTTGCATCTTACAGGTTGGGAGAAGCTGAAGCTTAGACTGGATTAAAGGATATGTAAAGGTAGCAGTTAAATTTAGAGCGCTGGGTAGAAGTGTAAAGGGCACTGCGAGGATATGTACCATGTTCTTTCTGTTTTCTGCAACCAGCTGCTAAGTTCTACAACCCTGTATTTGGTTTCCAGTCATGTGTCTTGCGAGAATATGAGGTATACATAGTTTTCTTCAAATATAGCAATTTTTAAGTGGGACATTGCTTTCATAACTGATAAACTTTGAGAGGATATTTTCAACCTGTGGTTGCAGAGGTTCAAGAACTATGTGTGAGGTCTGCAAAAGCCAACTAAGGAAGGGGTTCAGTTAGGGTTAAGTTCTCATCATAGGGGTTAACAATACCACTGCAAAATGCTTACTGTTGCATTGATCTGAAAAAAAAAAATTAAAGAACAATTCCCTGTACTTCACTTGGTGCTGCACGTTACTAGGAAATGTCATGTCTTTTCTGTTGGATGTTTTTTGGATTCTCGTGCGTAATGCAGCACCCATTCTGGCAAGTTGACTTGTGTTACCACAAGCTTATTTGATGTGACAGAAGAACCATGACCAGAGTACCTCCAAATGATGTGATGCTATGCATTGTTACCATCTGTATGCTCTCAAATGTGGGCTGTTTGCAACAGCTGTGTGGAGGTGTGTTCTGCTTCTTATCTGCTTTGTTAGTTGTCAGTTAGCAGCTGATCCAAAGAGCTAGTTAAACAGCCTCTCTGAAAAATTGTGGTGGCATCCTAACTCACTGTATTGGACAATGCTCTGAGTACTCCTGCATAATCTTAAGGTTGTCCTTAGTAGAAATGCAGCCACTATGTTACTCTGCTGTACAGTGGGCATGTCCAGGGGATCCTGCCCATGCCCTCCTATGGTCCTTGGTTTTCAGGTTGCTATGAATTCTCCCCAGAAGCCACCCAATTAGTGCCATTAGATCACGGGAATACACTTTGCCACTTTCTTTTGAGTTTAGCCTACCACTGGATCCACAAGTGAGTGTTGTGGCAAAGCATGCCTTTCTGAGAATGCTATCTCGTTGCCCTCATGCATTTTAGAGCACTTCTGAAGGGGCAGTTGTCAAACTGTCCAGCTCCGGAGAGAGTGTTGCTCCTTTCTTGTGCAGCAATCTGCTTTGACTTTAAAATGTGAAGCACCACTTCGAGTGCTGTAATTGAGCAGGCATGTGTGGCTGAGGCAATGGCAAACCTTTGTGAGGCTGTGCTGCGAGCGAGCATGTGTTGGCTCACTGGTTGGTGTTTGTTGTGGCCAACAGGGAAAAAGACAAGGAGAATAAAATTTTCTAGAACTTTACTTCTAGAAAAGCCATCAAAAGGGGCATGTGTTGTCTTTCAAGAAATGTTGGTTTCTCCTTGCTCAGACAATACTTTTCAAAGAAAAAGAAGTAATTCTTAAGCTGAGGCAGTAGTCTTTATGAGATCTGTCATATCATGGATCATTAGGGTGCTTAGTACTTTTGTTTTTGACCTGTTTTGTTGTTTTTGTTGTTTTTAAACAAGTATTTGGAACCCAAATAGATAAATTAGCTATGAGAGGTTCTCAGAGGTTTTTTTTTTTTCCGTCTTGATACATCAGGGGTCCCTTTCCAGTCACAGAAGCATTCAAATTGGGGAGTTCAACACTGCAGGGCAGACTCAAAACATGTAAACTGAGTCCTTTTAAAGAAACTTTAAAGCAGAAGCACTTTCTCCCTGCCCTTCTTTACCCACACTTCTCTCATTCCACAAGCAAAAAATGACGTGTTTTTCTAGAATGATTATTTTTTATAGCTGCCTGAAAAACCTAATGAGCATTTCCAGTTTCTGCGTGCTGAAGCTGACTAGAAATCCTTTGCTTCTTAGACACTGACAGTTGCAGACTAGAAACCATGCAAATAAGAGGCTTTTCCCTAGTAGAATACACCTTGCCTTATTAACCTTCCTGTTCAGCAACAAAATTTTATGCCCAAATAAATTGCAATTCTTAACTTCTCTTTACACTGATACAGTCAAGAAACTAAGCATTCTGAACAAAGGACATTCCCAGTCTAAAAGCAGCATTGTTAACCTGTTGCTAGTGGCACAGATGTACTCCAAAATGTCACCTGTGAAAGATGAGAGCACCAACATTGCAGGGCAGCTGCATTGAACGAAAGGTCTTCCTTTTGTTCTAGCTTGGAGTATGGTTTCTCTGGGATTACTGTAATTGATACCTTGTCAGACCATGCATGATGTTCCTAAATGAGAAATCTTTCAGTGTTTCTCATTACCTTTCCTCTCCTTTTTAAGCTGACATGTTTTCACTTTGCTACACTGGTAAAAGGTTTCATTTATTATTTTTTTGTGCTACAGAAGCAAAGGAATCTACTGTATTTGCTAACTGGTGTTTGAACTATCACTTTGAGGGCAATCTAGATAAAATGCTTGGAAATTTCATTTAGAAACAAAACTTGAAAACAGTCTGTTGACAGCAGTGCACCGTGTGGCAGAAGAGGAAGGGACTCTGATTTGTGTGGCTGTGAAAGAAGGGAAGCTTCCTGTTCTGAGAAAGACTCAGGATAGTGAAGAGCTTTAGATCTGTACCAACTATACACAGTAATGAGATGAAACAAAGAGAGTTTATGGTTTGGAATGTTCATTACAGTTTTGGGTTGCTACTCGTCATCTTAAATCCCTCTGTGCATGAATTGTAATTGAGTCAAGCAAAAGTTACTGAAACTTTCACAGCAATGCACAAATACATTTTTGAAATTTTACACTTGCAAATCAAATAAATGAAATTTCAGGATCCCTTCTTTCACTGATGGACTTCAGAGCTTGAAGTTACTGGGCTGATCATTATGCGGGAATCAAACTTAGGCTTATGCAGTTTTTAACTGTTGGTTGTTTTGAGCTAGCCAGTGTCTAGCTCTATAATTTTATGTAAATAATCATAGGAGAAAGCTTAAGACAGATTACAGAATAGCCATGTAAAAAGAGAAACTGTTATATTTAATTTAATCTTTGCTTTCATAGTACTGTTGGCAGGCCAAACGAAACTGCTAAACAAATGAAATATAACCATGGTTATTTGTATGTGTCAACTGACAGAGTTGTAAATTTTGTCCTGGATACCTACACAAATGTTTTTACCAAACACAAAATCTCTTGGTACTAGTATTTAGCTATGGATGTGCATAATCATTCTTGCTTGTTCTTAATTTGTTTGTAAATTTGACTTTATACTACAGTCCCATAGTAAGCATGTGAATAATTCTATTAATACTATATAATAATAATAGTTTATGCTGTAGATGGCACTGTACTTTGTAGTATTATACAGTAGTACAGTATTACTATGTAAATCTATATATTAATACATATTTTCCTAGTGCTCACTGCAGATATGAAACCATGTAAAAAAAGTAACTGTTAGCCTTAGAAACCAATGATCATCTATTTTACAGAGATATTTCAGAAGTTGCTAATATCTGTAGAAGAGGAATAGTACTTTTAGAAGTAAGTGCATGCTGAAGTAAAGAAAAGGCCTAAAAATATATGTCAGTAATTTTTATCAGTGTGGAAATTGTTTTATTTGCCCTGAAATCATTAAACATACAGAACACTATGAAATTATTGAGAAATGAGCTTTTCAATAACCCTCAGTTCTTTTTGGTGTGAAAACATTCTTGTCGTGCCAATCAAGTGAATTGTTTCCTTTGAATATAGTTCAAATACCATTTGGAACTGTAGAACGTGTGAATGTATGCTGCAAATGTGTATTTCCTTACTGGCTGATGGATTTGAACTTAAAAGCAAAATATCTCCATTCTTTCCCCTCAGTAATACCTTTGCTCCAGTATTACCTACAAGTATACTCTCTGCTGCTGTCTTGTATTTATTTAAATTTCAGGATATCTATAGGTAATAGATAAATATAGTAATTGGCTTTGATATAAAGGTATTAAAACCAAAGGGAGAGCAAAAGGCCTATGACCTCTCAAAGTCTTTCCTCTCTTCCATTACAGCTTGTAACGTTTGGTACCTGAATTCAGTGGAGATGGAGTCCCTCACAGGCTACCAGGCAGTACAGAAAGCCTTGAGCATGACCCTGATGCAAGATCCTTCTCCTATCTCAACCGTTGTCCATTTCAAGGTGTCTGCTCAGGGAATCACACTGACGGATAATCAAAGAAAGTAAGCACAAGAAGGATGGGAAGAGAATATCTGGCCCTGTCCCCGTCAAGTGTTGGCCACTGTTGATTTGACGTTCCTAGTTACATTTTGCAATCTCTGTCTCAGAGGATACTAGGATTATAGGAATGATGGTGATTGTGTAAGATTAGGCTGCAGTACAGGAAAATGTATCTTTTAAGCTGTGGACTTTATTTCCACATGGCATATTTTAGGTCTGGAAGGTCACTTTGATATGACATTTTTTATTGTTATTTCTTATAAAAAGGGAAAGTAATGGCTTTGCTAGCATTTCATATTGAACCTATTCAGTGAAATAATTTATCTTCATGATGTCTTTTCACCAGCATCACTGAACAGAGCTGACTTAAGCAGATGATGTGTATCTCCAGGATCTGAAACTGTGTTTTGGTTAGCCTGTAAAAAAACTATGATAAAAAGTTAATTTATACTTTGTTCTAAGTGCGAGTTAGGCTACCACAAACTCTTTCAATTAGAAAAATGACAATAACAAAGGAAGGACAACAGGAATTCATTGTAGGTTAAGAAAAAAGAAGTGCCAGGCTTCTTAATTCCATGGGGTTTGCAATGATTTGTAGCAGATCACAGAACCTTTAATTGTAATGCCTAGGAGTGTGAATATTTTGAAACGTAGTATGATCAAATTATTCACAAGTTCCACAAAGTTTTCTCTCTGACTAAAATAGTATCTAAATGGCCAGTTTTTAGAAAAAATACATTTCATATTCCTAGTCCTTTTTCTTAGCTTGAGAGTCAGTTTTCCTTTGGTTCAAAAACTTGATGTTAGTATTTTAAATACGTATTTATTTGGTTGGAGCAGTTCAGGTGGCTTTCAAAGTCACTCAGAGATAGCAAAGGGAATATATTGTCTTTATTAAATTAAGACTAAATGTAATTTATTTTTCAGATTTGTTTATTGTTTAGAATTCTAAGCATCTTTACTGTTTCTGAAATTTGTACTATTTCTTCCTATCCAGACTCTTTTTCCGGCGACATTATTCAGTCAACACTGTTCTTTTCTGTGCTTTGGATCCACAGGACAGAAAGTAAGTATGACAAGTAGTATTTTTAATATGTTATTTGTGTTGTTGGTCTACCAAAAATACCCCAGCAAACAAACCAAAACTAACATAGGTTTCTTTTTTATTTCTCTGTGTTTTTTTACTGCTTTCCTAATGGACAAGGTGGATGAAAGATGGCCTTTCTGCAAAGTAAGTGGAGTCTCTTTTAACTGAATGTTTTAGGAATATCATTAAAGTGATCAGTTCTTGGTGTTGTAAATTACTTTTGTCTGAGGTGTGGAAGGGAAAGAACTGTTCAGAGACAAAAGTCTCTCAGCCCTCTGTGACTAGACTTTGGTTACTTCATCTACTTCACCTTTGCAAGTTGGGGCCTAATTATGTAATGGGTGGTGATGGGATGTCTGGAGCCAGAGCTAGCATGGTTTATTTAGATTGCAGGTCTGTGATTTGACTATGGTTTCAGAAGTTAGAGCTATTTGCCTCTCACTTTTGTGTTCCACCTGTCCAGCAAGACTTAACACAAGCTTTTCTCACTTAGACTGATAGCTTTAAAAAAAATCCCTCCCCAGCTACATAGATGAAAACACTCCTAGTAATACTAGTGTGTGGCATAAATACATTATTACCTGTGGATTGCAAAGTGTTTTCTGTTGAAGGCAAACGTTGTTGTCACCCTTTAATCAAAAGAAATAACTTAAGACAGAGAGGCTCAGCATTTGTGTTTCTGGAAAGGAACACAATTAGATGGCTTAAATCCTTTTTCCAATACTCTGTCCACCAAGATGTGTGGCCCTCAAAAACCTCTCTTTGGGCAGTCCCTGACATACCACACCACAAGCCCCCCAAAGTAGGTAAGAGAACAGCAGTATTGAATCAGATTAAATATATCTCCAGGGTCAGCAGCATGTCTCTGACAGCAAAACAGTACAGAATGCCATATAAACAGAGTAGAAGTAAGGGTGGACAGTCTCCTTTCCTGATTCTTTTCTGAGCTGGCTGGTCCATCTGGACCACTGTGTTTAGCAGTCACATGGAACATCAGAACAGAGAAGTCTGCTTTGTGTGCTTGGTTTCTGCAGTATCTTTTCTGTTTTATGAAATGAGGCAATGCCTATCTGTCAGTTCTCTGACATACTGTGATTGCTGCCCTTGCAGAGTGTTTGGGTTCATTGCCAGGAAGCAAGGCAGTGCCACAGACAACGTATGCCACCTCTTTGCAGAGCATGATCCAGAACAACCTGCCAGTGCCATTGTGAACTTTGTATCAAAGGTCATGATTGGATCCCAGAAGAAGATCTGATGCCTTTCCATCCTTGATTCAGAACTCTTCGCTGACTTCACCAAAGGAAATCACTGTGAGAGGGAGAAAGGCTATTCAGCAACAATATCTGAATATTGTCATTCCCAATAAGGAAAGCAGAGGATGATCTGTGTATTGTGTTTGCGAGACCTCAGGCTTTTATTTCAGGATGCCTCACAAAGCATTATTACTTTGTTTTTATATCAGAGGACAAAACAAAAGAAGCTGGGTGCCACCCAAACCCGCGTAGCCATTACCTGAATGAAGCATAAATGAAGAACTTTTCTCCTGATGGGTTTCTAATATATCTTCACATGCTGTTTCTCATAATGTATTGGAGCAGAAATACTTACTAGATTGCGCTACTTTTTTGTTCAGAAAATGTTTTGTAAAATCTCCACAATGGCACTTGCCATGGTTGCAGCAATGGTAGTTGTAGGGCCTTGCAAACATGCTTTTAGGAGAATGATCATCTGAGGAAGACTACTTGCTCTTCCCTATGTCTTTGTGATCAGTGATGAGAACTGAATGGAGAAAGGGGAAGATGTATGTGAAGAGGTTTGTGCAAGTTGATTTCTGGTAAGAAAGGAGTGGCAGTGTGGAATATTCAGGAAGATTGCTCTGTATTTAGTGTTAAGAAGGCTGAGCTGTTTTAGTTGGAAAGTTTTTCAATAGAGCAGAAGTGGCAGAACAAAAAAAAGGTGTGAAGATCTGTAACGAGGGGGGTTTTGTATTTTTTTTTATACAGAGAACTAAGCAGGGAAGATCAAGCATTTTAGTAATTACAGGATAAAAATGAGGGAAAAGCAAATAGGAAGATTGTATCATTTATACATTTTTACCTGTGAGAGATTGTGTAGTGGATCTCAGATCCTGGTGTGCCATAGAGATAATTCTTAAACTAGACCATTGTTGAGCTTTGCTTCCTTAGCACTATTTTGTGTAAGTTGTATGTAGCCTGTACCTTGCTAGAGACAATAGTCTGGTATTTTGTCTTTTGTCTTACAGTGACAAGACACTTCCCATTTTCTGCCTCTGCAATACTGTTTTATTCCCCTACATAATATGTAATTATATTTATGGATTCTTTTACTCCATTATTTTGCTAGAGTTTTGACAATTTTTTTACTTTTTTTTTTTTTTTTTAATCTGTAGGAACTATATTTGATTTGTTATTCCTTGAGTTAGGGAATTTGAAAGTGAATGGAATTTATTTTGTTACTCTGTTCATTTCTTGAGAGCATTTATGTCATGATTTCTACATCCATCACACTTGTACATATCTCTTTATCTTTCTTAACACATTGATATTTGAAATGCATAAGGAAGTGCTGTTTAGCTTTACAGAAAATTGATGTAGTAGGTTACAGTGGAAGCCTGCACAAGGAGAGTAAGGCACTGAGATCTACTGTGTAGCTCCCATTCACTCAAAAAGAGCAGTACTAGACCCCCTGTATGAGAACTGATGGTTATAATGCAACTTAATTGTGGCAAGTGCTGAAAAATTTTATTGCTTCTATTTCTTTCACATGTGGCTGTCAACATTATATTAATAACCTGAGGAATAAAATAACATGCTGTATTTTGCATGTTGATACATGACCCACTTTACCCACTTGTAGATTTTAATCCTTTTATCCACCAATTTGAACTACATTTGTCCTGTGTAAAATATGGAGTTGTTTTAACAGTTCTCTTTGTATTTCCTGAAGTATTAGGACCATGTTAAACCTTCTTCAGTGACCATAACTGAAGTGTTACCAAGTTATTTGTGTAACTATAAATTTTGTGTAAATAACTTTATGCTTTTTAAAAGGAAGGTGGCAAGGAAGAGAGAGGAAATTATAGAATTTTGATGTATTTGGACAAGAAAGTGGTTTATTAGTAGTAGTGGGCATTGGATATCTGTAGAAGGGTGAAGCAATCCAAAGTGCGGTAGCTGCCATTGAAGCAACAAAGGCAAGTACTTCTGATTTGTAACATATAATTCTGTTCTTTGGCACAGAGGTATACTACTTAAACAGTGTTTATGTACCATCCAAAAAAAGATTGCAGTTCTTACTTCTAGGAGCTTTGCTCCTTTTATAAAATGTGAGAACAAGTTTTCTTTTAAGATTCTTTTGGTGTACAAAGATTCCATTTGCCTAATCTCATCATCCCGTGGAAGCCCAGAGAATTTCTTCAGCTGGCATCTCAAGTAGACTTGAGTATCAATTAGATGTTAATCTGATGTTTGAGCATTGAAGTGAGGATGATTTTTTTTACTATATTTTTCCACTTCTGTAGATAATAAATATAGTGTGTTTTCTTAGACACTAAGTGTTGGCCATTGGGCTGAAAATAAAATGTCTTTTTTTTTCCTGTGTATTGTCATTTCCGTTTAGGACCTTATTTTTTATTCCTTGTGCTTTCTCAAGGTCTGCTGAATTCAAAAGCATGAGGGATTGCATGCTGACACTCCTGGTGATATTTTCTGGGAGTTTAGCTCTACTTGCTAAGTGGGAAAAAAGAAGTTACCCAGTGTCTAAGGGAGATTTTCTATTTTGAATTCCTTTGGATGGTATATTGCCATGTGCATTTGCTTTTTAATGAATTAAAAAATGCACAAAGCAAGATAGTTCAGTGTCTACCATTATGTAGTCTGTGTAGAAAAATATTCATGAAACTTATATGTTCATGGCAAATACAAGACTAATTTTTATATAGCACTTTCTTTCAAGATTTCTGTTAGATGTGTATATGCAATTTCATAACTAATGGCAGCAAGTTGACACATATATTTAGCCAGACTCCTGTTAATGTGGTTAGTAAATATACTATTAAAATCATACAGTGTTAAACTACAGAAATGCTAAAAGCCATGTTTTTAATTAAATGGTTTCACTGTATCCAATATTTAATGTTTCTTTCTTGGTTTTTCCTACTAGTGAAAATTTTCACTTTTTTCTTGAAACTGTAAAGAAGCATCTAAAGGTCTTCAGTCTATAAATTCTTTGTATAGTAATTTTCTCTGCTCTTCAGATACCACCTCTTTCAAATTATAATAAAACTACAAATGTGAAAATCCACCACACAGTTGTCACAGAGCAGTCTGTTCTGAATGAAAGTTACCGTTTGGCATTTGAAATTGGCTAATAAGCAAAACCTTCTTCATGAATTAAGAATAATTTGGGTGCTGGGGTTCCGTTTTAAGAAACATTTGAGATTTCTTTCAAGGACTTCACATGAGCCTGTGTTAGTGGTTCAAGTCATTTAAAGCATATGATTTGCCTAGTTAGTTTGTGGTTATAATGGTATAAAAGTATCTAGTGCCTGCATTGCATAATTCAGTGTAAGAAGAAAAAATATGATATTATCTTCTAAGATCTTGTACCCATTTAACTGTGCTTCCACAGCGCTTACAGGAAAACCTTTTAAGCTTTTTAAGGAAAACCTTCCAGAGGGCGTGAGAAATTTAACCCCTGGCTGAAATTGGTACAAAATCGCTGTGCTGCCTCGGGCAGCCCCAGCAGTGTCACCTGGTGCCCGAACGACGACCCTCCACGCTGAGGGCTCCTGCGAGATGTCCTCGGTGATTTTGGATTACCGGAGTTAGTCTGTTTGGGCGACCACAACCCCCGTGTGCAGCACACTGAGTTTTATTCGGTGGTGCTCCCGGGGAGGACCAGCAACCCTCCTCAGTTGTGGCTGGGAGAATTGGTCCCAGGCAGAGGACCTCATCCACGTGCTTTCTGTTCCCGGGATCAGCTACTGGACTCTGGTCTAGGTGGTTTTTTGGTAAGTCTGTGTCCCTCAGAACCAGCAATCCTTTACCTGGGGCCCCAACCCTATTTCTGGTCCATGGGCAGTTTTCTTTGATTTTTTCCTTTTGCCATGGTTGGGGGTGGATTTTAGTGTGCTGGTAAAAGGGGTGTAAAGTTATCCACACACCAGAGGGAGGTTTATCTCCAAGTTGGGGAATCCCTGAAGGCAGGAGGGATTAAATGTTCCAAGGGGCTGTTAAAGAATTTTATTAGGTGGCTTTTCCTTTACTTTCCCCGGGTGTCTCCTGAAGATGTAAAAATACTTTCGTTTTGGGACTCTGGGGGGCGAAAATTAACTTCGCTAAGGAATAATAGAGACACCTCAGTGATTAAATTTTATCCTTTGTTGGTTTTGATTTATGATTCAGTAAAAAGAGAGGGGAAAGAAAAGGAGAAGCTCAAGGAGTTAACCCCAGTTAAAAATGTTCCTGACCCTCTCCCTCATTCCTCACCCCCTGTTCTTAACCCCTTTTCCCCAATGCTGGGTAAATCGGGAGGTGCAGACAGCCACAAGGCACAGGGCTGCCACCAACTCCCTGGCCCTCCTCAGTTTCCTTAGTTCCCTCCCCAAGATGACACTGGCCGTGTCGTCCCGGACCCTTTCCTAATCCCTTTTCCCACTCCCTCCTCCCCAGTTGTAAAATCCCATGAGTTCCAAAATGGTGGTTCCAAGTCCTTAGTTGCACAAAATGGCAGAGACCACATGGCTCGGTCCTCCACGCCCCCTTCTTCCCATAATCCACTTTGGCCCTGCCCCTACAACCCCTTCCTGCCCCTCCACACCTGACTTCCTGGCATTGGGCCCCTCCCATCTGTCAGGCCATGTCCCCCCCTGTGTTGGGCCCTGCCCACAGTATTGGTCCCACCCCCTCCTATCGGGACCCTGCCCCAGTCTCCTCCCTTCTCTCTGCTGGCTCTACCCACCCTCTTCCCACTTCCGGTTCCCACAGTCTTGCTTCCGGTCCTCACGCCTCCCAGGCCGGATGTGACAACCCAGGGAACCAGAACCTGGAACAGGAAGCCTATCCCTTTGCTGCTCTGGTGCTTTACAGCCAGTCAGGAAGGAACCCACATTGGGAACCTTTCTCATATCAGCATATAAAAGAACTTTGCAAAGCACAAGAAGAATTTGGGAGAGAAAGCTCATGTTTTAAAAGCTTGTTACAAGCCACTTTCTCCTCAAATGTGTTGGTTCCCCATGATACTAAAGCATCTTGTCATGCCTGCTTCTCCCCACTGAATATATCTTACGGGAGAAAGCATGGAAGAGGCTTTTAGGGGACCTGCTTTCTGTGCTCCTGCAAAGTGAAGACAATTCGATTGATTTAGAGAATTCAAATTTAACTATAGATCATTTATGCAGCAAAGGAGAAGTGGCTAAACCCCAGGACGGGGCGCGACTATTACCAGGGCCTGTCCTTACCCAGATTAAAGGAGCTGCAGGGAGAGCACTTTTGTTAATGCCTTCCAAAGCCCCAAAAATTAATTACACTATTATTAAGCAATCTCCCCAATAACCTTTTATAGATTTTGTGGAGAGGCTCCGGCAAGGTATTGGGAAGCAAGTGACCAACCAGGAAACACAGAAAGAACTATTAACAGAGGTAGCCCAAACGAATGCAAATGACATCTGCAAGAAGATTATTCTTGGGCTTCCCTTCGATCCGCCTCCCACGTTGGACTTGATGGTCAAGGCCTGTACAAAGCTTGCAATTTTAGAGCCTGAGGTAAAAACAAAAAAAAAAGGGGAGTTATAGGGGCGACTGAGGAGACTTTTGTGGTGGCAGGGGACACAAGACCTAAAACAGAACTCATTTGTCACCGCTGTGGGAGGAAAGGCCATTGGGCGAGGGACTGTAGGGCACCAGCCCCAGTTAATAACAAACGTATGGAGAATGTTTCCCCAGGACCATCACAGCAGGGAAACTGAAGAGGCAGCATAGAACAGCCCTGCGTGTGGACACAAATGAGGCTGTCCCTACACCGGACATTTGGACTCCTGGACAAAGCTTGGAGGTGACCAGCAACAACGTGCAGCACTTCGATACTGCCAGTTGGCAAGTAGTTGCGGTAATCCACCAACACAAAAATACCAACCCGGACATGGACACTTAAGATTCTTGTTTTAGGGGACACTAAAAGAACACCTCCAGAAATTGAAGTCTCTCCTGAGATTACTAAGACTGATCCGGAGGGAGGCTTCAGTTTGCTGGCATGGTGTGTCCACCCCCTGTTCTTCCTACCACAGGGCAGTGCCATCACCCAGGCCGTTCCAATGCCTTGTGGCCTGCCCAGAGACAGGAAAACACCTATCGTCTACTGGACCAAGGTGGTAGGAAGAGGAAAGCCCCTGATGGAGCGCAAACTCCATCAGGGCAAAAATAACATCAATATCACAGGGATGGTGAACACGGGGGCAGAAATGACGGTCATTCCCAGCACCGAATGGCTGTCACAATGGGAGCTGCAGCCTGTTAAGGGCATCGTCACCGGGATAGGAGGGCCCATATTAGCTAAACATAGTAAGAGCATCATTCAAATTGAGGGACCAGATGGGCAATTGGCCTCAGTACGCCTGTTTGTGTTAGACATTGGCTTCACCCTATGGGAAAGGGATCTCATGTGCCAGTGTGGGGCTTGGGTGGAAATTCCCCAAAAGCCCCAGGATTTTTAAATGTGGCCACTGTGGAGCGCCCCACTCAGGCACTAAATTGGAAAACTGATTCACCAGTTTTGGTGGATCAGTGGCCGCTAAATAGGGAGAAATTAAAGGCGCTCAATGCACTTGTGGAGGAGCAGTTGGCAAAAGGGAACATCGTGCCAACCAACAGCCCCTGGAATTCCCTCGTGTTTGTCATCAAGAAACCAGGGAAGGACAGGTGGCGCCTCCTCCATGACCTGCGGAATATAAATGATGTGATAGAGGACATGGGACCCCTTCAACCAGGGACTCCTTCCCTGTTGATGCTCTCCCAAAATTGGAATCTGGCTATCATTGATAAAAAGGACTGTTTTTTCTGAATTCCCCTACACCCAGACGACGCCCCACGGTTTGCATTCTCGGTTCCCTCCATCTACCGGGAAGCTCCCATGCGGCGTTACCATTGGCGGGTGTTGCCACAAGGCATGAAGAACAGCCCGACTCATCTGCCAGTGGTACATCGCCAGTATTCTGTCCCCCATCCGCAAACAGGCCAGCAAAGTCATCATCTATCATTATATGGATGACGTGTTGATTTGTGCCCCAGACAAGGAATATCTGGACTGGACATTACATATCACTATGAAGGCCCTAGAAAATCAAAGCTTTGAATTGCAACCAGAAAAGGTACAAAGAGTGAGCCCGTGGAGATACGTTGGCTTTAAGATTACAGAGCGCACCATCACACCCCAGCCCTTGACCATCAGTAATAACCCCAAGACCCTACAAGAGCTACATCAACTGTGCGGGTCCCTTAACTGGGTAAGGCCATGGCTAAGCATCACAACGGAAGACCTCGCCCCTCTCTTTAATCTTTTGAGGGGGAGTGATGAACTGACCTCCCCGAGGACCCTCACAGATGAAGCCAAGATATCAACCAAAAAAGTGCAGGACACTTTATCTTCAAAACAGGCTCACCGGTGTTCACTGAGTCATCTTCCTTTCCAGCTCGCCATCCTGGGAAAGGTGCCACACCTACACAGCCTCATGTTCCAGTGGCACGAAGGGCAGAAGAACTCCCTCATAATCATTGAGTGGGTGTTCCTTCCACACCAACCGTCGAAGAGTATCACCACACCACAAGAACTAATGGCGCAGCTTATTATGAAGGCTAGAGCTCACCTCCGCACCCTGGCGGGGTGTGGTCTTACATGCATTTACTTACAAATCACAAATGAATCATTGGAATACCTAGTACAAAATAATACAAATTTTCAATTTGGATTGGACAGTTACCCTGGACAAATTTCGGTCCATTACCCTAAACCCAAATTGTTCAATTCGACATTAAATTTAATTCCAAAAGAAATCCAAAGCCACAAACCTCTCAGTGCTATGACTATTTTTACAGATGGCTCAGGGAGATCTCACAAGTCAGTTGTGACTTGGAGGGATTCCCTAGACACAGAAGTGGGAGTCTGAAGTCGAGGTGGTTCATAGATCACCACAAGTTGCTGAGCCAGCGGCCGTTGTCAGGGCATTTGAGAGATTTAAGGGACCTTTCAATCTGGTTACTGATTCGGCCTATGTTGCCAGGGTAACTGCAAGAACTGAGAATGCTCTTCTAAAAGGACTATCCAATGAAAAAATACACAACTTGCTCTCAAAGCTCATTTATCTCATCTCCCACTGAGAGCAACCTTTTTATGTAATGCATGTGAGATCGCATACCGATCTCCTGGGACCGATTGCCGAGGGTCATCAAAAAGCAGATGCTGTAGCCATGACTGCTCAACTTACTGCTTTCCCAGACATCTTTCAGCAGGCAATGCTGAGCCATTCGATGTTTCATCAGAATGTTCCAGTTCTCATCCGCATGTTCCATCTCACACAGGAACAAGCAAGAGCAAGTGTGGCTACATGTCCCAACCGCCAAAAATATCAATTACCATCCCTAAGCAGTGGAGTGAACCCTAGAGGCCTTAATAGTGGTGAGGTGTGGCAAACTGATGTCACCCACTTTCCTGAGTTTGGGAGACTTAAATATATTCATGTATCGGTGGACACCTTTTCAGGAGCTGTATATGCCTCAGCCCATGCAAGGGAGAAAGCAAAGGATGTGGAAAGACATCTGATACAAGCCTTTGCTACGCTTGGTACCCCCCGCGAGATAAAAACTGACAACGGGCCTGCATATACCTCTAAACAGCTTCAGCGATTCCTGCAGCAGTGGGGAGTGACCCACAACACTGGTATCCCTCATTCCCCTACTGGGCAGTCAGTTGTGGAACGGACCCACCAAAGCTTGAAAAGGGTTTTGCAACAGCAAAAGGGAGGATCAGAGATAAACTCGCCGGTGTTGAAGCTATGTAAAGCCCTATTTACTACTAATTTCCTCAACAACTCCATTGAGGACCCGAATCCTCCAGTGCTCAGGCATTTTCAGAACATGAAACAGCAGAAATTAAAGGAGAACCCTCCAGTTCTTATAAAAGACCCAGAGACATTACAGGTCCAAGGACCTTACCAACTAATCACCTGGGGACATGTATATGTGTGTGTGTCCACACCTTCAGGCCTAAGGTGGATCCCAAAAAAGTGGGTTAAACCTTATATTCCATCAAAAAACTTAAAATCACAGGAACAACAATCCTCACGGGTGGACAACGATCCAAAGGATGTTACATTTGCCGCCTGGAGGAGATGCCGTTGGGAAGAAACAGGAAACCCTGACCCTCTCAACCCCAACAACCCTAATAACCCCTTTTTCTTGCTCTTTCAGGTGTAACCCAAGTTTACCTAATTCCTTGTATTTACCTGTTTACCTGGTTTTGGTGAAAAAACCCCAAAAACGTTTATGTTGAAAGGAAAAGCCAACAAAAAGTCATTTAAGATACTTACCTCATACGTTTTTCCCTTTTAGAGCACCCATCGTGGCACCCATGAAAGCTCTGACCTACCTCCGGTTCCTGATGTGGGGACAGATCCTCCTGATGTCCTCGTTGAGCATTGCGTGGATTGTCCCTCAGCCTTGCGCAAACGTGTGCACAGTCCTGGCCAAGACCATCGGCCAGGACCACATGTGTTTGTCCATGGGTAGCGTGGATAACCCATTGTCATCATGCCTGGTGGGCATCCCCTTAAGGCTGAATGAAATGCCAGTTGCTGGCCCAGCAAAAAGTTGGGATGTCTGGGTGAACTCTGTAAAAATTGTTCAGGATGAGCCCCAAGAGTTGGAGTTATTGGGGTCTTACAGAGCAAAATTCTCTGTAAATCAGGATTTTAGGCTGACAGTTGGAACGTCATATAAAAATTTGAAAAATGTCAGCCCCAAAGAGGATTATTACAGATTTAAAAATTGGTGCAATCTTACCCAGGCATCTCAACTCTATGGCGGAGTCCCCACCTCTGCCTCGAGTGTCCACCACAGAGAACTCCCTAAGGGGATATTTTTAATATGTGGAAGGAGAGGTTGGGCCAGCATCCTATCCAGTCTTCTAGGGGGACTCTGCACGCTTGGCCGGCTCTCGTTGCTCACCCCCAACAAGACCCAGCTCCTCAATTGGAGGACCAGGCACAATTGGCATGACCAAAAAGAGAGGCACAACAATTGGACCCAAATTGCAATGATGATGTCTACACCTGGTCCCATACACAGAGGGTGGCTGCATCCGTGTGCCATGGATAGCAGCAGCAAAAGCCCTGGGGGAACCTTCGCATTAGGAGTGCTGGGTAATGAGGCAGGCCAACCTGACCTCTTACACCATCCACCAACTGCTGGAGGACGAAGAGACCACCAGGCGGGCCACGCTGCAGAACCGAGCAGCCATAGACTATCTGCTGCTTGCCCATGGACATGGATGCGAGGACTTTGAGAGACTCTGTTGCTTCAATTTATCATCAAACAGCAAGAGCATTTATGTGACGCTCCGAGAAATGAAAGATCACATCGGGAAGATCCAGCAGGACATGGAGGACTGGTTTAACAATTTGCTCAAGAACTTTGGGATGTCAGGATGGGGTGCTTCAATCGTTAAGTCAATACTTTGGTTTATATTGATTTTTGTTCTAGTTCTGTTGATTTTAAGTTCTTTCAAAAATTTTTTAGTTCAAGCTGTAACCAATTTCTTCTTAAAAAAACAGGGGAGATGTTGCAGTACACGTGGCAGTGGCCACTGCAGCAGAGCACTCAGAGGACTGGTGGACAGGCCTCCAGAACACAGAGGTATGATTCTCACCCCGTGGTTACGGTGAGTTCCCATGTTCCTAGTGGTTCTTAGTTTACATGTTTTAAGTTTATTGGTTTAGGAATTCTCCACCCAATTTTATGTATAAGTTCATGTTTATGTATTTCCCCTAGCTGCTTATGTATTAGTTCAGGAAAGTTCTCCCTTTTTCAATGCCCCATTGGTCTATTAATGTAATTCCCTCCCTTAAGTCATCCCTATTGGATATTCCTCTGTTGTCTCCTCCTCCTTGGTCAATCCCAATTGGTTGTTTCCCTTTGTTCCACCCCTGTATAAAATATTGTGCTCTCTCTCACTCCCATGTCTTTGACCCTGGACCCTCCACCGGCAATAAACCAGTTGGAACCTACACAAAGACCCCTCTCTTGTCCTTTGCCTCTGCCAATGCTTTTACACCACCTTTGTTTGTGGCTCGCTCCTTACTAAGGAGCCAGCTTTCCCTCCTTGCTGCAGCTGACAGCTTTCCCTCCTTGCTGCAGCTGACAGCTTTCCCTGCTTGCTGCAGCCAGCCCCTGCTGGCTGCAGCTGACACCAAAGACATCTGCAGCTGGACGCTATGCTGCCTCAGGCAGCCCCAGCAGTGTCACCAAATCAGTGTGTCAGACACACAGTGAAGGTTGAGTTATATACATGCTTTATCAGGATTGTTTCTGAGACTGATAAACTCTGGTATGTCATGCCGATGCCTTTTTTATGAGGCATACACTGGCAGGAATTTTTCATTCATTGCGCTTGACTGTCATTCATCACTACAGGCCATTGTGAGGTTTATGCATGGGTGTAAAGTGACAGTTATTCATGAAAAGTATTCATCTTTTATTAGAATAAATTATAATGTGGAACAGATGACAAGGATGCAATAGTAAAATGGATCTTCAGTGTCAAGAGTCCAGTCTCTCCTGTTAAACTCTTGTCCTTGAACCTGGATGCCAGTGTGTACATGGGCTGCTGTTGGGTGCATTTTAAGGCTGCTTTGGAGTCTCTTTGCTCCAGTGGAAGAAAATCTGCTTTCACTATTCATCCTATATATATTCACAACTAGTTTATATGCAGTTGTTCCTATGCCAGTATTCTCTTAGTATGAATAACTGTTCTCTCTTTGAGATATTCATAGCAAGAGATCTGCTCCCCCTTGTGTCCCTCAGTCTTCTTTTGGCGAGGCTAAACAAGTCAGCACTTGGCTTCTATGTGTTTTTGTCTTTGAAAGGCTGTTTTTTGTCAGTTATATAATTTCTTTGGAGAGACCTTTAAGTATACAGCCAGATTCTTTAAAAAAGGGGCAGAAGCTGCTGCCTTGTAATTTTAAAAATGTTTATATTAGAAAACTCTTGGAACAAGAAAACTTGGCCCACCAGATAGGCAGAGTAAATCCCTCATCTGCTTCTGCTGTTGATACCTAGCATAAAGGTTACAGTAGTGTAAACTGTATCAGGCAGTGTGGACAAAGGAAATTACAAGGGCAAATAGCTAAAGAAGTTCTTAAAAACCAAAGTCAGAAACAGGAAGCTTTCAGAAGACTTAGCACATCTGGCAAACTACCAAGAGGGCAAAGGGGAGCCTTTTAGAGAATTAAAGGATCTTGCTGAATAACTGAGAAGGGATTTGCATTACATGTCACTACAGGGAATATCAAACTGGAACTGTTCCCTTCCTTTGAAGACATTTAGTGTCTCATAAAGTACAAATGTTTGAACCAATTTTAATGTTTTAATATTTGCAGAATCACAGGGTGGTTGAGGGAGCTAAGGAGATCATCTAGTCCAACTCCATTGTTTAAAGAGGGACATCTAGAAAGATTTGCCCAAACAGCTTGAATTCACCAGGGGTAGAATTTCCACAGTTTCCCTGGCCAATCTGTGGCAGTTCTTAGTCACCCTCACAGTGTTTCCTGATATTCAGAGGTAACCTCCTGAGTTCCAGTTTGTGCAAATCATCTCTTGTCCTGTTATGGGGCACCACTGGAAGGAGCCTGGCATCCTCCTTGTATTTATACACATTGATGAGCTCCCCCTGAGCCTTCTTTGCCAGGCTGCACAGCTTCTTCAGCCTCAGTTTTGTGTCATTGACAAACACACTGAGGATACACTCTGCCTGATCATCCACCCAGATCATCGATTAATATGTTATAAAGGACTGGACCCAGTATGGAGCCCTGGGGTAGACCACTAGTTACTGGCCTCCAACTAAACCTTGCACTGCTCATCAGCACTGTCAATGTCCACCTATGCAGGCAGTTTTAATCCACTTAACTGTCTGCTCATCTAGCCCCTACATCAACAGCTTGTCTATGAGGGTGCTATCCAAGACAGCGTCAAAGGCCATACTGAAGTCCAGGAAGAAAATATCTACCACTTTCCCTTGAGCCCAGACAGTCATTTCATCACAGAAGGTTGATCAACGATGACTTCCCCTTAGTGAAGCCATGCTGACTCCATGGAGGTGGTCAGAGGGCTGAAGCCCTCTATGAACATAGACAGGCTGAGGGAGTTGGATTGTTTAGCCTAATGAAGTGAAGGCTCCAGGGAGACCACAGCCTTCCAGTACTTAAGGCCTTGTAGCGGGTTCAGTTCGTTAACCGGGCAGAAACACCAATTTAATGTAGTGGTTTGGTTCAAAATACCCATTACTTACATATTTTCCTTCTGTGAGACAAGAATGAGGAGAAAGCAAAGCAGGCACAAACTTAAAATTTTCAAGAATAAAGAAGTTTATTAACAGAACTAAAAGGAAGAAAAAAAGTTAGACTAAACCTTCAGAACACTTCTCTTCCCCCCACCTTTCTCCCGTCTCCCACCGACAATGTGAAAAAACAACCCTCAAGATTTTTTTCTGTCAGTTTACCAGCTCTATAATAATCTTTCTCAGTTCACTTAGGGAGAGGAGTCTCTCTTGCTCATGCTATGGAGACATCTCCACAAGAAAACAGTTCTCTCATGGCTTCAACGTCACAGCAAGGCAGCCGTCCGGGATGGTTTCTGCTTGCACGTGGAAGTCCCTTCCCTCAACTTGCAACTTTCCCCATAACTGCTTTCGAGGGTTCCATCTTTAGCTAATGGGGTACCATTTTAAGGATGAGCTGTTCAGAAACAAAAGTTCTGTTCACCTATCTGTGGGTGCATCTTCATCTCTAGGAACAGAGGTCTTTCTCGTCTCTGGGAGCAAGAGAGTCTTCATCACTTTCATCTCTCTCTGTTCAAGCTTCTAATTAAATCACAGCTACTTCAACAGTTNCTGGGCCACACCGCGGGCCCCACCCAGTTACCTGTCTGAAAGCCAGAAGCAAGAGAGGTTTCCCAGGGTTTGTTCGTTCTTAAATGTGGATCACGGATGCGTGTCAAGCTTCTTAAGTGGCTTTAAAAGTTGCCAATATTCAAACTAGCCAGTTGATTGGTTTTGTCAGGTCTAGTGGAAGCTGTAAGCACCTCTTTGCAAAAGAATCACTTCCGTGGCTGATGAAGCCTTCCTAAAATAAAAACTTAAAACTATGCTAACCCATGACAGGCCTACAGCAAGGATGAGGAGGGACTCTTTATACGCAGTGTAGTGATAGATGATGGGTAGAGGAGTAATGGTTTTAAACAGAAAGAGGGTAAGTTTAGAAGAGGAAGTTCTTTAAGTCAGAGGGTGGTGAGGCACTGGAACAGGTTGCCCAGAGAAGTTGTGGACGCCCCATCCCTGGAACTGTTCAAGGCCAGGTTGGACTGGGCTTTGAGCAACCTGATCTAATGGAAGGTCTTCCTGCCCTTGCAAAGATCTTTAAGATCCTTTCCAACACAAACCATTCTATGATCTATGATTCTGTGACCTACAAACAGCTGGTGCTTTGCCTTGTGAAGATTTCTTTTCTAGGTGCACAAGTTTGGCAGTGTTTTATGGAAGGTGTTCCAGGTTGCAACTAACCACTGGTGCCTTTCCAATAAGATAAGCAGTGTTTATGAATGGATTCACCTCAAATTTCTGCATGACCTTTTAAAAAACTAAGTCTTTAAAATCACTGAAGTACATTTTCATAATTGTAAAAATCTTCTAATGTCTTTGGTAGATTTATTTGAAGAGTTATTTAAAAAGCAGAATCAGCTTTTTATGTAATAATAACTTACTTTCTGTTACATACTGTCCTCAAATTTCGTTTTAAATATCTACAACTATTCATATCCAGTCTAATTAAATCTGACTTTTGGATTTTTTCCTGTTGCCACCTGTATTATATACAAGTCATGATTTTTTTGTAAAGCTGATGGCAGGTATGAAAGAAAATACAGAAAAACTATCTTGGATGAAATGCTCTCCGGATGGGGAATCAAAATGTGGGATGGAATTGGCCCAGGAGACCTGTATGCTTGTGTTTACTGCAGTAGAATAATCCAGCTTTAAAAACAAACAGAACTGTGTTGATTGAAGTACTAGTTTCAAGCCTTTCTGTTTGCAAGCTATTGTGAAACTCTCACTGAAGCACATGGTAACTGTTTATACCTAGGATATGTGAGTGATGAGAGGAGGCCCTCAGACTTCAGCAGGAAGCTTCAAAGCACACAAATTTCTCCCTGCATATGAAAATAGTTAAGATGCATTCATATAACTTAGTGCTACAGCAAACTTGGAGTCATCTTCTCATGTATAAGCATGTTTTGCTTCAACTGACAAAAAGACAAAAACTCCTGAAAGTAACTGCTAGATGAAATAATTTTCCTTGTTGGAGCACTCAAACAACTTTTGACCACTTCAGTCTCTTTCCAGAACAAGTACCAGGTACCAGGTATTTGAAATAGCACTTAGAAATCTGTTAGGATTTTTATGAGGAACTCTGTCTTAACATGAGTCAGTATGTTTTGTCACAAGGCAGTTATGAAAAAAATCCCTAAAGGTGGTATTGATCATGTAGTGACAAAACTACAGTATATGGTATATACATGTGCTGAAACCTGTATATGAATTTGTTCCTGTCAAATACATATTTGATCTCACACCATTTGGAGAACATCCAGATTTGATATTTTTTCTGTATTACTTCTTACATGGGACCCATCCATACCCCTTTCTCAGAAAAAATGGAACAAATATGGTTTGAATCTCTTCAATGGTAATACTTAGTCACCTTTCACTATAACTTGGAACTTTTGTGCCTCATTTTCTTAGAATAAGATGTTGAATAGCTCAGAATTTTGCTTGCTCCTACCTCTGATACCTTTGTTAGGTGTGGAATGTTTTCACGCCTGAAGCTTAGTCCAGTTCACTGAGTGACATGCAGTCTGAGTATACAGTTTCCTGTGTGCACTGTCACACAAAGGCTTTTTTAAAGTACTGTGCTCACACTAAGGCTGTCTAAGTGTGTCTGTACTTTCAGACTCAAGCAAGATGTTGCTGAGATATAATAGATAAGATTTTTAGAAAGCACTGGAAAGATTAAAAAAGGTCTGCATGAGTTTGAAATCATAGAAGCACTGTAAAAGTGAAGCAATGTAAAATGTCTCACAAGACTTGATTTGATAATTTTTAGTTTTGTTTAGGGGAGGTGATGAATCATTTGTAAAATGGTAGATGCTTGTGTGGAAAAATCCAGTCTCGAGTTCTTGTCTTTAAACTAGACTAGTAGTTGTTGGCAAATACCTGTGAACATTAATACTTTGGTAAATTTGTGAATTGTGATTTCTGAGGTGGGTAAAGTTGTAGGGGTGTGCATCAAGAAAATAATGACTTTGACCCATTCCTCCTATATTTAATTGCAGTAGCTAAGGTTGACTTAGTATCTCTGGACTTGTCTGTATCTCTGTTTGTATGTGTTTGGGACATTCCGGAGCTGGTTTTTTGAGGTCTTTGTGTCCTTAAAAGTGTGTGCTCTGAAAGCCAGGTAGAATCTTGCCCGCTGTCCACAAGGTCCTTTTGGCTGTACTGAGAAAGGAAGAGCAACATGCCTAGAGAGGAAGCTAGCAGTATGGTGTGCTATGAAAAAAACATATAAACTTGAGCCTTGCAAAAAAAGGAGGCTGCAGATCTAGATATAGTGTTTTTGTAAAGTGGGATATTGTGAACAGGGAGAGTAAGTGTGAATTTAATTAATTTTTTTACAAATACCATCAGTATTACTTATTTCTCCTCTAGTAAAAGTATAGGTGGTTGAGAGTTGCATTTGCCTTACATTTAGGTTTATATAAGGGCAGTAATATAGGAAAAAATTTAAAAGTGGAAGATCTAGACAAAACCAGGTCATTAAGGAAAATGTAAAATACTTTTTTCACTGTTAAAAAAAAATGCTGACCTTGAGAAATGAAAAATTGCAAAGAATACTCAAGAAATCAGGAAGATGTCCCAAAGGTTGCTTCGTGGTTTTAGGAGTTTTTGGGTGCTAGACCTTCAGGAGTTCTTCAGGGTTAGAAGCATGCTTATTTTTAAAACTTTCAGCTCAGCTTCTCGTGTAATTAGCCATCTCTGAGACCTTTATGAGAACACAAGGAAAAGTGCAGAGAAAAAACTCAATAGAAATGCTGATTTTTTTTGCCTTTTTGTTTCCTCCTGATCTGACCTCTTGCCAGCTGATGGAATGATGTAGACACAAAGCTGTAGTGATGCAGCCTACAGTAGCACAGCCTCATGGAGGAGGTTTCCTGAGCAGCTCTTTGGGAGCTGTCACTCTGGTTTTTTACTTCTTGGTTTGTACCTATTTGCAACACACACCAGAGCAGCACAACGGGCGGCAGCAGGTGCAAGAGAAGGGACACACATAGCGAAGGCAGAGCTTGTGTGAACGGTAGTTGTTCTTCCCCAGCTGACCTTGGACCTGCTGACTGCTGTTGGCAATGCAAGCAGTGACAACCCCACACAGCCACTCTGTCACTCTGCTGCAGTGGGATGGGGGAGAGATTAGGAAGAGTGAAAGTGGGAAAACTCATGGGTTGAGTTGATAAAGACAGCTTAGTAGGTAAAGCAATAGCTGCATGAACAAGCAAAGCTAAACAAGGAATTCATTCAGTATTTCACACGGTAAGGCTATTCTTTGGACAAATTTTCCAACTGTAGAATGAGTGGGTTCATGGTGTGCTGGGTGGAGAACTGGCTGAAGGGCAGAGCTCAAGGGTTGCGGTGAACAGGGCCACATCTGAGTGGTGACTGGTCACCAGTGGTGTTCCTCGGGGCTCCATTCTAGGGCCAGTTCTGTTCAGTATATTTCTCAGTGATCTGGATGCAGGAGTTGAACGCACCATGAGCAAGTTCGCCGATGATTCCAAACTGGGAGGTGCTGCTGACTCTCCTGAGGGACAAGATGGCTTGCAGAGGGATCTGGGTAGCTTGGAGCATTGGGCAGTGATTAAAGGGATTAAATTTAACAAGTCCAAATGCACCTAGGTTGGAGTAGCACTTGACACAAGTCTAAATCGGGTGAGGAATGGCTGGAGAGCAGCCCTGCAGGAAGGGTTCTAGGAGTGCTGATTGGCAGCCAGCTCAATATCATACAGCAGTGTGAGCCTGGGCAGCCCAGAGGGCAAACCATGTCCTGGCATGCATCAAACACAGTCAGTCCAAAGAGGTGATTATCCTGCTGTATTCACTGTTGGCAAGGCCTCACAACTGAGTATGTGTGCGAGACCCACCATGTAAAAAGGATGTGAAGGTTCTTGAATGGATCCAGAGGAGGGCAACAAAGCTGGGGAAGGGACTGGCAGGTATTTTCTCTGAGCAGCTAAGGACACTGGGCTTATGTAGTTCAGAGAGAAGGAAGCTCGGGGGTGACTACACTGCTCTCTACAGTTTCCTGAGGAGGGGTAGTAGAGATGCAGGTGCTGATCTCTTCTCCCTGGGAGACAGTGCCAAGACTGGGGATGGCTGAAAGCTGTGTCAGTTAGTGAGGTTCAGATTTGACATGAGGAAACATTTCTTTACCAAGACCAAACCCTGGAACAGGCTTCCTGGAGAGCTAGTGGTGCCTGACCTTGCCTTTCAGCATTTAAGAGTCATTTGGACACGGCCCTTGATAACATGCTTTAACCTTTGGTTAGCCCTGAAGTGGTCAGGCAGTTGGACTGGATGATCAGTGTGAGTCCCTTCCAACTGAAATAGTCTATTCTATTTCCATATGTGCATGAAATAGGCAAATAAGAAACTGGAACATGATCAAATTTCGCCTTAGCAGGATTAAATATTGTCTTATTGTTCCTCATATCAATTGTGACTAGAAGTTGAAGTGTTTTGATGACCTCAGAGTTCATTTTTGTACACATTTTTGTTGAAGAAGTAAAATTTTCTCATTTCAGAGCATATGAGAATCATAGATAATAAAAAAACTTAATTGCTTTGCTGGATCAGTTTCTGTATCTGTATTAGATAAGACTGAAAGAATCATCTGACTTTTACAATCAGTAAGAATTGCCAGTGGCAAATGCACATCTCATGGAACATATTTAGAAGTATGCAGATAATTAATTATACCAGATAGATCAATGTGCTAGATTATAGCTCTGATAATATACCACAATATGACATTCTTGTCTGACTGTATGCAAATGTATTTGTGGGATGTCCACATGGTCTTTTGCAGTGCAGTTTTGGATAGTTTGGATAAATACAATATCTGAGTCGCTCTGGGATCTTTGTATGATAGTGTGTGTTTCTGAGATCATCTGGGGCTGTTGGTTCTGGCCTTGGAGGTTTGCTAGCATTTACTTTTGCATCCTAGCAGTGTTGAATGCTTGCCATTCAGGCAAAGACCCCACAAGGACTAGGGAAGGCACCAAAGGTGAGGGGAGAGCTGGACAGGTGTCCCTCAACAGCAAGAATCATGCAAGCTCTTGACCAAGTGACTAACGGTGAGGCATGTTGGGCAACTGCTGAGTGGGGACCAGTCCCAAAGCATAACCTTGCATCATAAGCACTTCAGTGCCTATTTGAAGTCCAGGAAGACAGGACAGTAAAAAAAAATATGGCAGCTGCAGAGTTGAGAAATACTCCCAGTGCAGGCATCTCAGTGAGCAGCTGCAGTGCAAGCTGCGGGTTGTACCCTGGGTGGGGGGAAATGGCCCCTGGCCACCAGCCCTGACCTGGCACTGACTGTTTGCCTAACAAAGGGCATGGAGACCTGTGGCAGCAGACAGAGAGGGGTGTGAGGGGTGTGTGGTGTGTGTGGCTGGTCACCAAGGGACTCTGGAGAACCCAAATAAACAAAGAGGGGACTCCAGACCAATTATCGTGACCAGGAGGCACATGTAAGGGGCATGAAGTGTGTGTGAGGAACATGTCCACAGACCATAGGGATACAAAAGCCCAGAGATCCCTTTGTTTGGGATCCCTCCCCAGAGCCATCAGTTCTAGCTGTTGTGTTGCTGCTGCACCACGATTAAATGTCTTAAAGGAACCAGACTTCTGGGACTTTGCTACAGGAAACCTGGGGCTGAACTTGTGGGGGAAACCTGTCTGACAGTATGAGAGGGGTGTGTGTACAGAGTCAAGCAGGGCACCTTTTGGCTTGCTGAAGCTGCCTGCTGCGAAGAGGCTTCCATCCCAGTAGTTAAAAGTCTGTGGTGGTGCAAGTGTGACTGCTAGAGTGACATCAGAATGGTCAGACATGAAAGTTTCCTTAACTTACCCAACCCCCTGCCAAAAAAGGGAAGGGAGCAAATGAAGGAATTCATGTATGGTTTTAATTTTTTCCCCCTATCTTAAGAAGCCTGCATCAGCTTGTTATGGCACTCAGGATGCTGTGTGAACTGGGGAAAAGATTGCTTTTGAATGATACGCAGTTTAGAAGAACAGAAAAGAAGTGGTTCACAAAACTGTACAGTTCTTGTTCGTGTCTGGAGATTGCTTGTAGCATAATGTGAACCCTGATCCTGCCTGTAGGATTGCTGTGGTAGTTGATGAGATGGCTGTGCTTTAGGCATTGGTAGACTGGCACAGACATATGGCTAATTTTTTTTTTTCCTTTTTTTTTTTCTTACTCATGTCTAAGAAAGGAGTAAACCAGAACAACCTTCCCAGGGATGTGGTAGAGAGTTTTAAGATGGATTGGACAGGGTTCTAGAAAATCTCATAGTGGCTCTTTCCCATGAAAAAAATTGGGCCAGATGACCTTCCAGCCTGGGCTGTTCTAAGATTCCATGTTTTAAAATGGTAAAACCCACTTGCCTCTTCCTTGCAGGGTTAAATTAGCCTAAGCAAAGGTGTGATCTTAAATACTTTAGTAGGTTTGTAATAATCTCTGTAATGCTTTTATTCTGGAGCAAGAAAGCTGACACATATGTATAAACCAAGAAATAGAATGTTTTTATTTGCTTATCTCTACTTGCCTGATTGCCAGCTATTTGAAGCCATGCTACAGGCATCTTTGGTGCCACCCTCAGTATCTTTTCCTGCCAATTTAATGTTCCCTGCATGAGGCATGCACATAACCCTAAAAGGAGCATTTGTGCAGTAAGATATGACTGTTGGCTTAACTGATGACTTCCTTGAATATGTCAGGGAAAGTTATCTGAACACCTTTAATATGCATGCATATGCATAAGTATATGTCTTATTTATATGTACATGTGTTTGTATGTATATATATCTTTTATATAAATTTCATAATGCCAAAGAGAATTAATTTTAATACGTTATTTTGCTGCTATATCAGCAATCTTGTATGGATATATTAATATGAAATTTATATACATATGTCTGTATGTTTACCTGTTCAGTTTACTAGACTGTGCATATGATACATATTTCTGCTGTGGCATAGATTCCAATACCTCATTAAAAACTATGCTTAAAACTGAAAGTCCTCCTTGCTGTAATTAGCAGCTGATTGTACTTCAGATACTCCATCAGTGGCATGCTCATCAGTACTTAACGATGTGACGCTGACAACACAGCTATTGTGTGACAGCTGTAAGTTGTCCAGAGGAATGGAGAATTTTTCGTTCCAGTTTGGACAGCGTGGTGATAGAAAAAAGATGAGAACAGACAGGGGCTACTGTTTCAGGGACATGTGATGCAGACAGAAAACTTTTTTTTGTAGAGAAGAGGTCTTAGAGGACATGATGAACTTGTTGTCCTGCATTCTCACAGACAAGAAGAGCACATCTGCATCTTATAGTCCAGCTCAGTTTGTGAAGTTTTACATACTTTCTTCTTCCTTTTCTTAGAATTTATCATAAGGGGGAATATCTGAGAAGGATATCTGCTCTTACAGAAATTATACTAACTCACAGGAACTCTGAGTTTCAGAAGTAGTGCATTTTAAAGCAAGCAAAATGTGGATTTAAGATTTAAGTGCTGAGTGCTGGTCTGTTCAGTGGAGAGTCTGGGCAAAGTGTAGAATGGCCAGGTGGTTCAGGAGAATGGAAAGACAGTGGGTGCTCTTACCTCCCACTGGTTTCTTGATGACTGATATGATGATTTCTACACATGGGTAAAAGCTTGGCAGCATATAATTAGATCTGTGAGGAGAATGGAAGTTGTTTTGCCTAACTTTTATACAGGATTAGATTTTCCTTATGTAACCAAAATACTAACCAAAGATTTCCAGAATCAAAGCTATCATGAATGGGTTTGTTGTGTTATATTTTTATATACTTATGTATGTGCATTGTATTATATTTTTGTGTGTGCTGAAATGGAGGGAAGTGAAAGCCTGGAAAATTTAAGGAGTCTGACCGTGCAAGGTGATGACAGAACCAAAAGTTAATTTCAATTGCCATCAAATTACTGCTGTGCCCAAGTTTATTTTGGCTCATTTCCTTGGGAGCATCTGCCTTTATTATTGTTTAGAGAACAGAGTTGGGAGAGAGAGGTTGGGATGGAAATGGAACTCCTTCTTGGGAATTTTTTTTCATTTACTTTACTGTTTGTACTTGGAATTGTACTTACGAGTTTTAAAGACACTGGTTCTTGCTTAAAGGCCTTTGGAATTAAACAGCCATGAAGAAACTCTCCACGTTGGAGTCAGGCTGGTTAACTGATATTCCCTTACCTCACAGCACTGTCAACCCTTTCATCTCTTTTTTCAGCAGTGATAGTTGAATGCTTCCCAAAATGCTCAGGTTCCTCTGATGTTTTTGCCGATAGCTGAAAATTTCTGCCCAGCAGATGGCGCATTTGTACAGCGCCTGAGACCTGCTTGAGCATGTAAAACGACTCTGATCTTGAACTTTCCTTCATGCTGTTCAGCTAGTTAAGATTACACAGAGTGATTGCACAATGATACGTACACTTTTTGCTCCACAGAAAAGAAGGGGCATATTGTGTCTGTCAGTATCCTTGGAGGAGATGGGTCTTTTGAACAGTATAAATTGTTCATCTTTTTTTTATTCTAAAGTTGAAGCCATTCTGATTAAACTGAATGGTGCCACTTGGTTTCTAAAATGCAGGAAATGATGGAGGTGATTTTGGGGAATGTGGGCAATGAAGAGTATCTGAATGGGGTCTAGAAACCTATCGGGGAGAACACTGACCTTTTGGTGCCCCTAGCCTGGAAACTGTACCTCCACATCCCCATCATGGCCCCTCTGATAGCTCACTATACTATATATATATATATTCCTGCTGCTCAGCATAAAACTTAAAGTTTCCAGAGGGAAATATGAAGAATTGTGAGTGATACATCATGTCACCCTTACCTGCTGTATCACTAACCTCTATCCCAGACTAGATCAGTATACCCTGACACAGACATTTCTTTCCTTTAAGACATTAGTATAGCTCGTTTCTGAATAAATTTTACACTTATCTAAAAATAACACCTTGTAAGTGAATTTCTAGCAAAATTTGTGCCTGATATTCTAAAATGCTTGTATTCTATTGTGCAATTAGAAACCAATTATGAACTTGTATATTCCATGCATAGTTAGCATTGAAAAAGCATGATATGGTTCTAGTGTCCTAAGGCTTAGATGAAATCAACTCAAATCTGCTGCTAATGGGTGTTCCCTAGACAAGCTTTTTTGCTTTGTCTGGTAAGGATCTTGTGGCATGGTTTGTTGGGGTTATTTTGTAGGTTTTGCAGGTTGGTGGGTTTGGGTGGGTTTTTTGTTTGGTTGCTTGGTTGGTTGGGTTTTATGGGGGTTTTTTTGTTTGTTTGCTTGTTTTTTGCCATGAGAACATCCAGAAATGATAATGGATTTGGATTATGAAGAGAAATAGTATCTTCTTAGTACATTGATGCTGAAATGAAGAAACGGCAACACCTGCTCCTGATTGTACAAGCAGGCCTTTATAACCGCATCTTTGAACTCTCATGTGTTAAGACCTGTCTCTTCTTACACTTGAAACTGGAAAGTTTGCATATCCTTGCATAAGACTTGTTTCTTTTATCAGTTACTATTTCTAATGACTTTACAGTAGTGGTATCTAAATATGACAATTATGGAAATCTGTGGGAAACTTGAAAAGCTGATTTTTAGTCAAACACTTTTTAGGTTGGATTGCTCCCTAATAATGTTTATATTTGCCATCTAGATGGATCAGAGTTAATATTTTCATTTGATTTTGCAAATATTTTGAGCTGCTTTATATTAAGTATGGAATTACAAATACAAAAAATTGCTTGTGGCTAGTAAAAACATTTTTCTTCCTCACCTGTGCCCTGTATAGCAAACTTGTGGAAAGTAGAGAAATGCTCTGTGAAGAATCCAACTTCTGCCTTTTGTTGCTTTTCTTGAAAGAAATAGGGAAATAGTGAGCCTTCTCAACAGTGAGCTCACAACATTGAAATTACTGTTCACTGACTCCTCTCATCCATGAAGATAGATTGAATGTAAATGCAGATGTATAGTGGAACTTTTCCAGATTTGTCACATCTAAACAACTGTAGCAGAGCAATGTAGTCTGAGCCACATCCCTACAATTTTTATGGTTCTCTCACAGAAGATATCTGTGCAATCTGTGGTTAAATTAAGGAGAAAAACAGTGCCGTTACTACATAACATTTTCTTACTGAGCTTTAAAGAGAGTGCTTGTGCTGATACTGCAAGTCCATGAGCAAGCCCAGACAATAATCAGATTTGATAGTCAGAATGATTAGTATCACTGAAAAAACTATTAAATATCCTCGTTACAGGCAAGTCTTTAATTTTGCCTGTACTCATACGCTGCAGACCATAGTGTGTTAGATGTCTAGTCACTATTCCAGTTCACCCAAACACCAGTAGTAGAGGAGTTGCACCAGGGGAGAATCTACTCTGCTTAGTGAAAGTATAGCTGCACAGTGCACATCATGAAACTACCCTTGGTCGCAGCTGTCCAACAGTACCTCATGAGCTGGCTTCATTTTTATACATCTGCATTGCCATACACATGTTTTAGGTTAAAATAACTCAGCGTCTATTAAACTTTGTAATAGACTTTTAGAGATCCACATCAAGGCTGCCCCATCTTGTTCTCCTTTTCTGTTAAATCCATGGCAATGTCTTTAGAAGATATTTTCCTAACCCTCTCCTGGATTTTAAGTTTGTTTTCTTTGTTCTATTGAACTCCCCAGTTTGAAGAGAATTACTGTTGCATGCTTGATGAGTTACTCATCTGCCAGGAAGCTCCATGAAGTCAGATCACTTTCTCCTATAGTTGCTCATTCAGCCATGCACAGAAGCTGAATCATGACATCATCAACTACAAGGAGTTAGAATAGCATTTTGTATAACTTTTAGAATAGTTTAATAAATGATTTTCAGAATTGGACAGGCCAAATCACCATTACTAGAACTTTTTATGCCAAGAAAAGGCATAAAATGTCTTTCATGTCTTTTATTTAAGAGACTACATAGAGCCATAGATGGTCATCCATTTGTTTAGATGAGATCTTATAGCTGGTGTTCCTACAAGTAAACTTTGCCTGACTTGGATTCGTTCTGTAATGGAGATGAGTAGAGTTTAAAACTCAGTCAGTGCAGTCCTTTGGTCTGCAGCTACTCTGCTGATTGACACAAGTCTGCTGATGCTAGGTGCAACCTCTTGCTTGAAATAGCTTTTCCCTGCAGTTCAGCCTTACAGTCAAGGAAAAGACATTTACCTACCAATGGACAACTTTGCTAATGTTTATACTTTTGAGGATCAAATACACAATTCCAGTGTTTGCTCTAGATAGTGAAATGAAAGGTCTTTGTATTTCACATAGGCCCATCTCTAAATGCCTTGCTTTTTCTTCCAGAGGAAACATGGAAACAAATGTTAGGATTAAAAAGGTAATTTGGCAAGCTGCTACCTTAGAGACTTCTGTCCCTTCTCATCTAGCTATGTCTGCAGAAGTATTCTTAATTGAATAGCACTCTTGTTTCTGCCCCTGTAAACTTGCCTGGTGATAGTAAAATTAGTGGATGTTTCTTTGGCAACCAGGCTGCACAGCTACTGCTCCTGGGACTGTTGCAGCTTTTCCCATTGAGTGTGGCTGCAGGTGCTTTTCCCAATCTGCTTCCCAGTTAGAACTGTAGTGGAAGTATTTCCACTCACTTCATGAAACAATGGATCAGACCTTAATAAATAATGAGAAGGCTACAGCAACAGATTTTCTTTTGCATTTGCATGAAGTTTCAATATAAAAGATTTCTGATGTTACTGAGCTTCACTCTTCTCTCAGGTGCATTAAGCAAATTCTTTTATGTGGCTTGCTTCTCTATACGGTAGTGGTGTGACACCTATCTATCTGATGTGCCACTTTTTAGGAGGTGTTTTATTGTTTTTTATTTAGCGTGGTACAGCTGGCCGGCTCAGAGCTACCTCCAAAACCTGCTCAGCTGCAGCAGCTTGTGAGTACCTTTTTTAGCCTGCTGTGCTTGTTCCTGGGCTGCCCTCGCCGGCAGCTCTTAAGCGAATGCAGGCACATCCCAGGGGGTCCCTCGGGACACCCTCTGGACTCCTGGAGCAGAGAAAAAAGGCGAGACGGGAGACCAAACACGTGGGGTCTGGTGGTTGTTTATTCTGTCGGTGGCATGTGGTCTCTCTCCCGGGCGGGCTCTGCACCTGGTTTTCCCCGCCCGCGGGGGTGGGGTGGGGCCACTCAGCCGACAACCAATTGTAAAGGGAGGCAGGGGAGGGACAGTCAAACAATAGAGTTTGTCAGCCTGGGAGCTCTGCCACGCTGTGTCGGTGGTGCTGCCCCCGCCTCTCCATCCGGGGACAATGCTGGCCTGCTGGGGGGCCCCGCAGGTGGTCTGCACCCCTGGCTGGGACCTGGCTGGAGCTGGGCGGAGCCTGCCCAGCCACGGCAATACAACAATGTATATTTACAGTCTCTTTTCAAGATGAAGAAAACTATTTGGACTGAGTTAAACTTAATAGTTCTTTTTCTTGAGAGCTAAGGAAATAAGTTTTTTAAAAATATGTCTTTGAAGTTATTCAATAATTGTTTTTCCAGAAATATGGGCATTTCTTTGAGAAGATGTGACATAGAAGTTAAATTACAAGCTGCATCAAGCAGCCTGAACTGGTCCTTATAGGTAATATAGAGTGATTTTATTCCTATTCTGCCTAAAAGTTAAAGTTTAATAATCAGTTAACAAACAGTTTATTTCAGCTTATAAGACATATCAACCTGTGAGTATAATTTTATATAAAAAAGGTAAGACAAACATATTGAGAGTGTAAGTAGCATGAAAATTAATTGGTTTATTTGTACAAAAATTTTGGGAAGTGTTAAGGGTTTAGATAAATACTCTTCAGTTGGTAAAATTAGTTAAAACCCACCAGCAAAGAAAATCACAGAAAATTATCATATTTACTTTTCACTCATATGTGCCTAATGGAAGAATGGTGTTACAGCCATTAGACTACAGTATTTTGTCCAGTGGTACTTTAAATTCAGTGAAGCTGTTAAAACCTCCAGAGGAAGGTTTCAGCTCTCCACTTTTGGATAGGCTGTAAATGTTGTCTGACTGCTCAGAGCTGTAGGTAGGTCAATGGAAGGGGCTGGTCAATGTGCAACAGCAATCAGAAATGACAGTTTGCAAAGTAGTGCAATGAAGGAATTTTAGATCTCTTAGGGAATTAGAAAGTTGGCTATTCCATCCTGAATGCAGAATTGGACATTGCATTTTCAAAGGAATATAGCAGAAGCTAAGGAATTTCCATAAAAAGGCAGTGAGATGACAACAGACATTAAAATCTTGCCCTTGCCCTTGATGACTAAGAGGTGCAAGAGAAGAAAAGCTCTAAATAATAGGACGATTGTTGTAATTCCAAATGATACTTTCATACTAAGTGGGTTTATTTTATAAAGTATTGCACAATTGATACTTCATAATTTTTTGCTTTTGTGCTTGAATATCCCCTTGTATACAAAGGAAAGAACTCTATGATAAAGTGAAGCATCTAGAGGACTCACAAAAACATTTACTGTGAGAAGATTCTTCATTTACACAATAGTGAGTACAGTGCAATTGTGGGGGATAGCAGCATTAATCTTTTAGTATAAACTGGGTCAGAGTTGTCTATGGCAATTATTATTATTGTAAAATGTTTCTTTATTGTAAGTAGCAGTTAGTCTTGCTGTTTACTTGTAAACAGAAGGCATCATGCCTCCTAACTTCCTAAAATTAATTCACTCCCATCCTTTCTTTTCCCCAGAATAACTGTTTTATTACAAGTCATAATTCTGTGCAAATGTGCTTTGCATTGGGATAAGAACAGTGAATATGATATTAATCATACTTTTAACTGGGTCAAATACTCAGCTGAACATAAACCGGCCGAGGTCCGCTGAAGATCTGCCAATATCCAGATTTGGCCCAGAGCATTTGATGAAGCTAAAGTAATGCCAAATGCGTTCTTCAAAGGGTGCCCTTGCCCAGGATAGCATATTAGGTGGAATTCATTAGAGATTAGAACAAATGAACTGATTACCATAATAGCAGAATACAAACAAGAAGACAAACAGTGCCCCCAAATCAAATCACATGTTTTCCCTGTTATGTTCCTTTTCAATGCCAATCTTCTCCACTGCTCTACTACTCTTGCAGCTGATTAGGTAGGCCATAATAATAAAATTTCATTACAATCATTTTTTTAAAAGATGAATGTTGTTTTTGCAAGAATAATGTGCCCCAGATGCTATATGTATAGTGAGAATAGGACTCTCCACCTCTTTCCAGGGTCACTTGAAAGCAACTGTGAGAGCTTTGACTCTAATGTGGAAGTACCTCATTAGAAACAAATGAAGTTTGGGTAAGGTGGAGATCAGCCCAAGATTACTGGTCTTACCACAGGAAAGTCAATAGAAGGTAATTAAATTAAATTAATTAATTTAATTAAAGCTGCTCAACTTTGCCCTTATTTGACAAACTTTTAAAGTGTATTCCCTACCACCACCACCACCTTTCTTTTCCTGTTTGCAAGGTAACCACTTCATCTTTTTGAAAGTACTATTAGAATTTGTTGCAGTGATTAATTCCTTCTCCATCTTCTTATTTGCACAAAGAAAGAATTGGACAGTATACATCAGCAGAGGGGTGGCATCATGGGATGTTGTAAATTAAAGACAAATGTGCATGTCATTGTAATAAATTAATTAGAATTGCTAGGAAAAAATGTCACTTTCATTGTTTCTTCTTCAATGGCCTGGGAAAGATAAAATTTATTCTTAGCTGTATGTTGAAAAATAATTGGTTTTGGCAGGGCCTGTTTGAATGTCAGTTTTAGAGATGTATATTAAAGCAAGACAATAAAGCCAACAAGTTTCTGAAACCTGTGTTCAAACTGCACAGTAAATATCACGAAGGAGGTGAAGTAACTCATGGAGTGTTGACCTGGAAACCTGTCAAGATACCAGACCCGAATGAGTTTGGTCTCATACAAGTTCTTCTGCTGATTCTGTATGTGTCATGCACAAATCTGGGACATGGATCACTTCCAAGAGGTAATGATTTCAGTTAAAAAATTGTCACCAAGTCCTCAGGGTTGGCTGCAGTCCTGGTGGAACTGATGGATTTACTTTTCTATCAAAGGCTGAACAAGACCTCTCTTGTGATAAACTATGTGGTTGGGGCTGTGCTTTAGATTTTCAGAAGAGGCTTAATTTCTGAAGCTTTGCTTCAATTTAGTGAGTCAGGATCTATTTTGTTTTTATTCATCGGTTTCTTAATATCTGCTTGTGTCTTCCATGCATGCCTCTAGCTTTCACCATTGTATTTACCACTCGTTGCTAATGTATAATGGGAGAGATTTTCAGTTCCACTGCTGACGGAGAATAAAGACTTATTGTTATTTTGCCCTACAATGTCAATAGAAATATCAGCTTTCCCATTTGAGAGACCCATGTAGTCATGGACTTCTAAAAATCTTATCCTTGTTAGCCTTTTTATGCTTTCAGCTTTATGCACAAATACTAAACAAGTCCCACTAGTGTTTCTTAAGATAGGTAGTCCAGCTCAAACAAAATGGCATGAACTTCCTTCTGCAGCTCCTCCAAGTTTACATATACCTACATCTGATATGTGCTGAAAGTTGAACTGATGTGATATCAAGAGTGAGTCTCCTTCCTGTTCAGTCTTGTTTCTCCATGAGCAGAATGGTATTATTTCTCTTTTGTGATGGAGAATGCTAGCTCCATCCTTAATGAAGATGCCTTCAGCCCAGTCCCACCTGCCTATCCTTTCCTTGCTTCAGGTGACTGTGGCACAGCAGGTACCTGTTTTTTTCCCAGAAAATAACCAAAATCTTGTGTATCTGCTTGCTTGTCCCAGCTGGGCAAAAGAACCCCATCAAAGCCAAGCCAAAGGAACATTTTTTCACTGGCACCCTGTGTACCCTGTAAAAGGCTAAAATAAACTCCCACCACCTACTTCATGAAGTGTGAGCAAACAAAGCTTTTGTCTTTCTGTCAGCAATGTTTTTCTTTCACTTGAATTCATGACCTGTGACGTTCAGCAAAATGTGGTAGAGGTGAAATGGCACATTTCACTGTTAAACTGCTGTTATGTGCAGAATGGAGTACAGCAAGGAAGAGAGGCAAAAATTAGCTGAATAGACAAGCTTTTCAAGTTGTCCAAGTAACAGAGTTGAAACCACATGACTAGACACAAAAATCTGTAAAATGTAGGAAAATCCAAGACAGCTGTTGTAAGATATATACAAATACTCTTCAGCCTAAGCTCCTTGTGGCTGAGGATGACAGCATCAAATAGATACTGTCAGTGTGTTAAACAGATAAAATCTTCACAACAAAATGTTAGAATGAGGCCAAACATTTAATGTTCCTATACATCAGGGTTCCGAGACTGATGAGACACAATAGGCATCCTTTGGAGAACTTTGAACTTCCATCAGATGTTTCAGCTATATTTATGCTTTGTATAATTTGGATGAGTATTTGGAAGAACACAGATTTTAAATCTCCATGTTTCTAGCTAAGGTTCGTCAGCTGGTTGATATTAACATAGTAAAAGTTGCAAATTTTATGCAAAGATGTGTGCGTCCTGCACAATAAAAGCAAGCAGTACTTTCATATGTTAACTCAATCTGCCTTTATTAAATAGGGCTGAAACTGCTTCAATGATGCAAATATTTTTAAATTAATTTTTTAATGTAATTTCAGTGAGTTCAGACTATAAAAATGCATAGTCATCTTCACCCTCTCTGATGTCATTTTTTCCCCATGCACTGTGTTCTGTTGGACCTACCTTCCTTCTTTTTTCCCTTCCATCTCTTTTTTAAATTATTTTTTACCTCATAGCTTTCTATTTTAGTGCAGCATGCACTAGTGCATTTAAAAGATCCTGTAGATCCTAGTAGTTCAAATTCTTGTATACAAGTAAAATCTTCTGTTCATATAATGGGTTCATATAGTCCTTATGGTTTTGTATATATGGCATGAAACCTGGCATTTTGCAGTACTGGAGCTTAACTTTTGACTGTGTGGTATACCTGGTCTTGAACAGAAAACATCAGATAAAAAAATATCTTGACTGAGGTCCCTGGAATCCTGTTCTTAGAGGATGAAGGTGTGTGGGTTATCCTGATCTTGCTCCAGCAATGTCACTGGTTCTTTCTTTGGTCTTTTAGAGACTTGTAGTATTCCCCTAGGTCTAAAAAACTGTATTTCTTGAATACAGTTTTCTATTCAGAACATAGATGCTTTCCTAATTCTTACTATGAAGTGGTTAGAAGAGTTTCCCAAATTTGTTGTGAGCATAGCTTATGTTTCACTCTGCCTATTGTCAGGTGCTAAAACTAAGTTTGAAATCAGGAAAAAGGAATACATATTACTGAGTTTTGAGACGTTTTAAATGACTGTTTCAATATTTAGAGATGTTACCTATCATATTGCCAGCTCAGGATTAAAATTGTTCTTGAAGTCAGGTCATTATTAACTATGCACTAGAATTATCTATCTTGTCACTTAAGTGAGATGCGTGACTTCCTGTGGTCCCTTCCAGATTTATTCACTGATTCTTGATCATTTACCATAGCTTTGCAAAACATTCCTGGAATTATCCTTAGAGTATCCCAATTATATTAGAATAACATTATCTGTGTTTAATAGAGAGGTAGCTGAGGCATGAAGCAGATTCAGTTCTGTCATAAGTGGGACCTGGAATTGAATTTCCTGTTGTCTACACTGAAAAGTTACTTCAGTAAGTCAGAGTATAAATTAATCTAACAGCATGTTAGCTATTTTCCTGAAGGCTGCTACTGCTCATGACCTCCTACACATTCCACCTTCCACCATACTTTGCTTCCTCAAAGTGACACCTGGGGTGGCAAAAAAAGTCTAGCAAAAACTCCAAAGCTGTGCCAGGAGCCGCAGGGGTACATGGGGTGTTGGGTTAAGTTGTAGCAAAAAAGCCAGAAGCAGTGGCAGAAAACAGTGGGGCTGGGCAGTGGCAGCCGGGGTCCCGCAAGCAACCAGGAGACACTCCCTCTGGAGGGGGTCGGGGATCAGGGTCCCGGGTTTTCCCCTAAGGCACCCAAGTAGATGGCTAGGGTCCTTTCTAGTGAGATTGGGTGTTGAAAAGGTCCCGGTTCAACGGCCGCTCTTATGGGCAAAGGCTCACCCATGGTAAGCAGAAGCTGTGCGGGACAAAAACTCTGCAGTGGCAGCAAATCCTCTGGGCAGCAATGGTCCAGCACCAAAACCCCACCTGTCCTCAGCCCGATCCCAAGAGACATAGAGAGAGAGGGACCGAGGGCCGGACCCAGCCCCTCACCCCCACAGCCAGAATCTCGCGGTATATCTGCATTTCCCAAGAGAAAGCTGCCCGGTTAAGAGATGGTAGCAAACTGCACCCTTCCCCTTCGTCCTCCTCCAAGCCACTTCTTTTGTCTCTTAAGCGTTGTAGTTATCATCTCTTAGGCAACACATGGGAGAAAGTTCCGTGTGAGAAAGAAAAAAAAAAGGAAAAATCCTAACCTCCAGCACACACAGAAGAGATCTTTCCAGGACATTACAAATAAGTTAGGTAATGAAAAATAGCACTGACTACTTTTTCAGAAGTTCAGAAGTGAACTAAACTGGAAAAAAAAAAAAAGTTTAATGATTTAATGAAGATTTTTTTTTTCCATGGAGCATATTTAACTGAACTCCTCCCATTCCACCCCCTCTTTTTTTTGGCAGTCGGCAGTCTGAAGCACTTAGAAACCAGCAGTGATTTTTTTTTACAATTTCCTAGCAAATTACCCTTATAAAAATATTTTGAAGTCAATAAAGAATATTGTAAATTAACCCAAGCAAGCAACCCTCTCCCCACAACCCCATACCTTTCTTAATACCTGCTTCCATGAATTTGATACCATCAGAATTTGAGATTAAAAGAAACAGTTAATCAAAGCAATGGCAGTAGATGAAAGACGTGAGGGCTTTTGAGTTCAGGCAAAACTCCTACAAAGAATTCTCTCATGTGAGTAATTGGCTGTCATGTTATTCCTATGACAACCTTTGTGTGGAATTTGATTACAAGGGAAAGGCAATTTTGAAATGAGGAGTTTTCTTCCTGTTATCAGAAAACTTTCTCATAGTTCGCTTTTTCTTTTCAAATTTATTCATAGAATGTGGGGGCAAGGTCCCAGTTTCAGAGAGAGAAGTAACATTGTTTATTCCTTGAGTTACATTTTTCTTAATTTATAGGGATATTCTGAAAGTGTAAAAAAGTAGAAAACTTCAGGTATTTGTCAGACTTAGGTTCTCTCAATCTACCACATGGCAATGCATAGTTTTAACTCCCACGTGATCTTGTTCTCTGTTCTTGGTGGCAGATTGCTACACAGCTGTGCTTTAGTGTGTAAATTCCAGTACTGAATCACTTGTCTTTTTTTGCCTTATTTTCTTCAGTAAATACTACTCCATTCTTTTTTCTTCCTATTCAAACCTCAGGTAGCTGAACAGAACTGGATGCTGCTACTTTAAATTAGTGTTTGAAAAATGCTGTACAGCAGGAATTATCTACAATCCTGTGTGAATAAATGAGCAAGACAGGAAAAGAACCATGTCAACTTTTTAAAATAAATCTCTAATTGCTCAATAAGGCAATTAGAGTCTTAGTGCAATCCTAGCAAAAGTGTATCTGATGGGTACATGTAACCTTTTGCTTCTTCAGAATAGTGAGGGGAGGGGTTTATTTGCCACAGCAAATTAGAGTAGATGTAGTTTCACATTTCCACATAGACAGATCCCACTGGAGGAAGTCAGAAACACACTCATTTATGCTTAAGCATTCCTTAATTTGATTTAATCTAAAAGAAACATTTTGTCCCTGTTTGTGTGGTCATGGCAGCATGGAGGCGGTGGGAGGAGAGCTGTGGCTGGGATCAAATTCAACTATTATAAATGCCAAGTATGTAAATAGACTATACTTTTCACTATGAATGGGAAGTTGAAAGGATGCCTATGAGGTTCAGGCTCAAAACAGTGGCTTGGCAGAAAACTGAGCTTAAGCTTTTAACTCTGCCATAAACTTCCCGTGTGAAACAGTGTTTCCTTTGAGTTTCTTTTCCCTCACCATGTATGCATGAAATAATCAGATGTTGTTTATTTTTAAAAGAGTGTTACAAAAAGAAGATCACTGCTTTATTTAAAGGACTTTGTTATTAGATACAGTAACTTCAGAGGCCTCGTAACTTTGAAATGGGTAGTTACAAAGCTCAACCTAAGGGAGATAAAATTGATAGCATATTACTTAGCACTTGAAAAAACATAGCTATACCATACAGATGTTACCAGAGTATAAGGCATAGCTGGGAGGAACAAGGTTTACAAACTAGAAAGAATTGATTCTAGCTGTCGTCACCTTTGAGATCAGATTAATTTGAATTAATCCATTGAGTAAGTGACACTATTGCATGGTAACACTGTTAACTCATGAGTTAATTGTTTTTCAGACACTGTTTTTGTAACATTAAGCAAGTAAGTATCTGTTTTATGCTTTTTCTATCTGTGTCTTTTTTGTTGTCACTGAACCACCATTCTTTTCTTCCTATAGCAATTTGGTTAAATGCCTTAAACTTTTGTCAGCAGTACTGGTTGGCATAATGGATGTCACAGAAAGTGAAGTGCCTACAGGTCTGGTTGATTTTAGACATGACACAAATGTAGGACAGTGGCTTTTCAAGAAGTAGTTATGCCAGACGCAAACCATAAAGTATGACTTAGTAAGTGAATAAACTGGCTGGATCTAATAATGCACAGCTTGAGGTACTGTGGTCCATGCTGTGAACTTACGTGAACAAACATAGCACCCAGCGGCCACTGCTTCAGTATGGTGTACACCAGGAATACTATTCCTGGAATAAGTGACTTAAGTTCTTAGAAATCTGTGGTTCTGGGCATATTTTTCCCTTGTGCTACACATAATGTGATATCCAGCATCTGGCAGTAGATGGGTTGCTACTTGAATTTGTGTCCCAAAACACAGATCTGGGAAAGAAGAGATAATGACTGCTTCAGAAACCTCTGTGGGAAAACACATTTCCAGAAAAACATTAACAAAATGAAAACAAAGTTTACAGACATCTAAGAAACATTTGGTACAATAAAAGGAAAAACAAATAAACAAATCATCATCAGCTGATAAATGAGTCAGAAGTCAGTGACCTCCTATTGCAAAAATAAGGGTGAGACTAGGCCAACACTGGCTTGTTTTTGATACATGAGTCTGAGACTTGACCTTGCATTGAAGGGTGAGTAGCTGCACACTTATAGGCTTATCTTCTCTGGGATAGAACCCTTGCAACCTCATTTATATGGTAATTAAAACAGCAAGTGCAAACAGGCCCTAGTGAAGTTGTGACCAAATAATTTAGAGTGATCAAAAAAACTGTGAAGAAATTTCTGCAGTTTTTCAAAGGAGGAAGGGAAACTTTAAACTATGCAGAGAGTAATGTGTTTTCCATCTTTAATTTGTTGTACAATTACTTACAGTAAAATAGTAAACCAAAATCACTAGTAGAAGAGAAAAAAATATAAATAGTGGACATTATTTCCACTCTAAAAAAGTGAAAATGTGCAATACAGTTAATATAAATTGCTATGTGACTTCCCATCTACCCTGTTGCCAGTGAAGAATGTAATTTCTTTTTTAACACTGTATGAAGTGTCTTACTATAAATCTCAAGCAAGGGAATGTTCATTGTTTCCTTCCCAAACACTACGAAGTGAAAGCATTTTAGCTATTGAGTTCTACTCTCCCTTTCCAATTGTTCCACAGATTACATTTTCAGCTGAGGTATACAACGAGACTCACTGCTGCCTTGTTCTATGACCTGATGTAAAGTGGGCATCCCCAAAATGGAGACTTTCTCTATTGCAAGGGCTTCACATCTTCTCTATCAAACATATCTAATACAGCTGCCTTTATGCCAAACACTTGTTTTATTGTTAACCTTGTTTTCCCAAATCACATTTCTTTGTTTAAACTCATCTGCCTGTCTGACAAGGCAATTGCAAACCTTCTGAGGCTGGGATTTGTGTGTCTCTTCTGATCTGCATAATGCCTAGGACACTCCATTTGCCACTTTTGACCAGACACTTACGCACAGCAGTGTCATTTAAGAACATAATAATTAATTCTTCCTCCTGTTTGTTACAGAACAAGAGCAATAGGGATGGCTAGTAGCTAACTGTATACTGTACTTCCTTCTATAAATTGGGAGCTTTCTTGCTTTGCTTCAGTTAATTTGTGGTGTGTTCGGTACTTAGTAGTTATAGCCATGCCAATCTGAATTAGTTATGCAAGTTACACAGTGTGAGCTTGCCTCAGATATTTAAGAGATAATCAGCTATTCTTTGATACATGACCTTTTTTCTCTAGTATTATAGATATATTCTTGCTGATCATTGTTCTTGAAGTATGGACCTAATAACTGTTTTGTCAGAAACCTGGAAGACATTAGCATCACACAAGGCATTCTTCTTTTATTCTGACTAAGCGTGAATATAATTGCACACATGGCTCTGTGGAGCTTGAGTACAAAAGAATGGCTTTCCTCTCTAATATGGATTCTCCAGTTAGGCTTATGGTTCATTAATTGTTGGTGTCAGTCCTCCTCTTATTCTAGACTCTGGTAGAGTGTTTCCCTTTCCTTTTACTTCAATAGTTTCTTCCTTTATCTATTCTTTGAGTATTGAATTTCCTTTTTAAACCCATAATTTAAAAACCAAGTAGTTCTTTTAGCAACCCTGGCATTGTGTTATCTATACCTGTTGATCTGTTTCTATGGGTACATGTATTGTAGCACTGGCTTTTTAATAAAGAATCATTTTATTAGATAATCAATCCTTCCAATAGATATTTTTTGACATTGCTTGGCTGCCAAACCCTCATCCAGATCTTATTTTTTGTGCATCCTCCTTAACTGAACAGCGGGGCGAAATGACAAAAATATTATGGGTCAAGGCAAAGACAAGGAGGTCACATATTTAATCACTAATTACTCTCACAGGCAAAACAGACTTGACTTGGGGAAAGTTATTTCAACCTGTTTCTTCCTTTTTCCCTCACCATTCCCCTGCTGGACAGTGCTCTGCCCGTTCTCAACTGTGCTTCCCCTGTGGAGCTCAAGGCTGGGGAGTTGAGAGGCATTGGGGCCCCTGGAGCTATCTGAAACCAGTTGTGTTTGACCTGGGGTAGCCCAGGCCTCTCCTCTCCCAGAGAGCACACCTGGGCACTTGCACCTGGTAAAACGCCGCCAGCAGATTTGTGTGTCTGTTTCTTCTTAAACAGTAGAAAGCAGAACTGAGTGTATATTTGTAATGTAAATGACAGTTTAGCATGGATATTATCTGACTTGGCTGAATCAAAGCTAACTCTAAATGTTAAAAAACTCACAATTGTGGCAAATTAACTTGTATGTGATGTGAATTATCACATCTCATTGGTACTCTTGCTGACTTCTCTAAAGTTGCATTGGTTAATTCATAATGTCCTCAGTACAGACCTATTTTTGACTCACTGAGTGAGTATAGAATAACTGTATTGTATCTGATTGTTTTCTTTCTTGCTATGAAATCTTGACAGGATGCTGAAATAAGAGACATGCAATATTATAATAGACAAAGAGGTTAAAGGAAGCTGAGCCTTAGAGCTCCATCTCGATTTGAAGAGGACCTAGGCATCAGGCTGTATTTGAAGGCCAGGTTAAGTAGATTGAAGTACATATTCTTTCCTGAAGCCACAGAGTAATGAAATACATATTTCTTGCTTGCCACTGAGAAAATTTTCTATGTTATTTTTAATTTCCTTTTACCCATGGGTAAATATCTGTTTTATAATGAACAACCTCATAGCCCATGGCTTCAGTAATGCCAAAGAACTACTAAGTTCCTGCTTATAGCAGATTGATATCTATTCTGTTTACCTGGGGTATGCTGATGACTCTGCCAAAAACTATGGATGTCTGGAGAAAAAAGAATATTTCCTCGTGATTGCAGCTTTATAGACATAAAAATGCCACATATTTAAAACTCGTTCTGCAGCGACACACTCTTCACTGCAAAGTTGTAAAAGCCCAACGCTACCTGACAGAAGAAAGCAACATAGTCATTAATAGGCTTTGAAGGTCAGGGAAAATGCTTAATTGCAGATTAATGTCATTCTTAAGATTCAGTCTGCAATTATTTTAGGTTGTCAGTAATAGTCTTTGTCCATAAGTCTCTGTGCACTGTTGTGCACACTCTGTGCACTGGAGTTCAAGTGCAACACTAAGCATGGAAATACCAAGGACCAATCACTTATGGAACCTGGAGATGCTTCCATCTTTTGCTGGTAATCTGATGAGGAGCAGGGAGTGAGGGATTTGCAAAGCAAGGTAACTATGGCTGAACAAAACCATTTTGGTCACATCAGAAGAGAGTTGGCTTGTAGCATTGAGATAAATCTAGTACATGAGAATCTCATTCAAGCTATCAGGTTCAGTAAATATCCTGTCTCTTGCATTTCAAATCTGAGTTGAAAACTACTTTGGAATGTACAGAATAAACCTAGAAAGCCAAAAAATATTTGGTGGAAAAAAGAAAAAATATTTCTAAAACTGCATGATCTTGTTTGTGCTAACTTCAACAGATGTCAAACTACAAAGCAACTATTATTATAGTGGTAATCAGTTAATCTTAGAGTATCTTGGAAGCTAAATAATTGCATACTAGAGAAAGGTATTCAGAAAAATAAGCTTCGGACCTCTGTCTCTGTTTTGTGCATGTTCCTTTGGGCTTTCTTCAAAGAAGCAGCACCATTCAGTAGAATTGCAAGTCACGAGGCAGATAGTGGAACATTAATCATACTGAAAGGAGATTGAAAAATTCACCCATCATTTCTATACAGGTCTTGATTGACTTTCTGGCCAATGAAAAATCTCTGTGCCTCCATTGCTTTTCTTCTGCTCTTCTTCATAAGTTGTTTACTCATACATAGCCACTAGTGGACTTGCAACAAAAAATCAATTTTCACATAGTTATTTTATTGACATTGGCAGTGTTGTTTGGCACAAGATGTTTTTCATATTTAATATGAGACACCCTGAGGTCCAGGATTCTGACCACTGATGTGATTGAAATTCCTGGACAGGACTGAGTTTTTGAGACATACACAATCAAGAAATATTAGACTAAAATTAGTGATTTATCAGAACAGTGGACAAAATATTTGTGTTTTTCAGTGAGTATATCTTGATGTAAAGTTGTTATTATGTGAGTTTTTAGAAGTTACATGACTTGCCTAGGGATTACAGGGGGTTGAAAGCAGTCATCACTTTCAGTCCTAATCAAGTACCTTAACCAAAACATCAATCCGTGTCTTTAATGTACTACTGAAGCAGGGAATATGAATGACAAGTCACTGGACATATTTTGTGATTTACAGACATGTTGTAAAATGCTATTGAATTGGAATCTATTTTTTCTGTCTAGTTTGTAACTCTTACTATTTGTATTAGCTCTGACCACAACCTAGACTTATTTTGATGTAGCTTTATTTAATTTATGTTTAGGCAAATTTAATTGAAATAAATGTAAATGTAAGGAGGTTTTTGATTCTGGTGTAAGTGGCTTACTTGAGGAGAAGGGAGCATAAGTTGCTCTAGCAGTTGTTTGTAGCTTGTTCCTCTGAGGCAGAATGTGAAGATGAGCTGAACATATTAAAATGGGCTTTCACATTAAAATTCCTTCATCTAAAGGTAGTGAGGGAGTAAGAATGATTACTCAGTCTTTTGCCATTCTCTTTGAATAGAGCTAAACTTTCTCTGCCAGATACAGCTTATCTCTTAATGTTCGTAAAAATACTTAGGAGCATTTCTTCTGTTTCCCTTTGGAATGACCTTGCACAAACTGGCAAACATTTAAAAATGCACTGTGAGAAGACATCCCAAGTATTGTCCTAAAATCTTAACTTCTCCTGAGTCTGAAATATTATGGTTCTAAAAGGCACTGTGCTAATTTTATGCACAGTTATATTTTTTGTAAGTATAAAATAATTGCCAAATGATGCCACTGCCTTTCAGTTTAACGTTCACAGAATGAATTTAACGTTCACCCCATGAATTTTTGGGGCAATTGACCGTGGAGAAATGGGCCTTTACTGCCTGATGTTCAACTGGTGGTAGAAGGCTTTTAAAAAGAGAAGTTGTTATTCCTTAAAAAGGATACATTATTTTTTCTTGTAAATGAAAAAATACAAAAATAGCTGTTTACATACTTATTTATCATTTCTACCAAGAGAGAAACTGTAATTCAATCACTACCTTATGACAACTGTTGGTAAAGTCCGGGAAACTTTTGCTTTTATGTAGATGAAGAGAAGGAAAAGTCTTAGAGAGTAAATATCTCCAGTACTTCAAATTTCCCCCGAGGAGAATGCAACTCTGGTCTGAACAAATACAGCACAGACTTTTTTGAAGATTTTAATTTAGCCATATAAATTTGATAGTTTAAATGTTCCCTGCAGATTGTAAAGATGAGAATATAATGACAATTTGGTGTGGATTGCTTTATTAGAAAACTTAATTCAAACTCTTTTAGGAAACCTTCCTTAGGAAACACAATATGATAATTTTTTTATTATTATGAGATACTAGATTAATCTTTTATCAAATCCCATCTCATATGGCAATTCATATAGTTTTTAAAGGATTCAGTGCAGGTTACAGTGTGGACAGGAATCTGTTTTTTATTTCTGGCAACATTGCTGATCTTTTTTATAACTTCAGTCATTTGACTTCTCACTCTTTACTGGCCTTATATTCAAGTAATAAATCCACCAAATTGTCTATGATTTTTTACCTTGTCTATCCTAATGGCATGTCCATAATGGATTGAAGGCTTTGGGTATTCATATACCTTATAATAGCATTTCTATAAGAATAACATTTAGCACTTGTGTTCCAGTTTAAACTGAGTCTTTTATTTTAGGTACTTCTTCAGTTGAATATTCTGTAAACTGGCTTAGGAAAAGAGATACACAGAGATATGAATGACACTCTTAGTTGAGATAAAGATGGGCTTGAGTAAATGCTTCCCAGTTGGCAGTTGACTGTACTCACACAGTCAGACTCTGACATTAGATTTCAACATGATGAGCAACTGAAGTATGTTGAAGAAATGAAGAGCTGCATTTTATATTCCATAGTTATTATAAACACTTACTAGCCAGGAGAACAGATTTCATACCATCTTAAAAAATGGACATAAAATTAAGTATTTTGTAAGAAATGAGAATGTTAATGCACAGTAACTCCAGGAAATATTATTTTCTTTGTACTGGGGTAGTGAAAAAAAGGTTCAGAAAGATGTTTACGATGTATACTAGGAGCAACTGTGAGAAAGCTATGCCAAGGCCCTTGTGTTGCCATCTCTACTTGGCAATGTGACAGTTAAGATGAAGCAGCCCAAAAATCTCTGTGTGTTTGGAGCAATTTACACATGATTGTTAACTAATTGTTTTATATGTTTCCAGTCTTTCCTGTTTATGCATATTTCTATAATTCCACTGGTTTGTTCTCTTTGTGGACTGTACTGCAAGAATTAATACTAGACCAGCTGACTTTTGATAGCAACCTTCCTACATGTTAAAATTTGAAGTCTAAAATTGGAAAGTTTTTGTACTCCACAAGTATTAAAGACAGTGCCAGTTTAGCAAATCATCCTTGGATGTAACAGACTTTTAGGGAGCCATGTAAAAAGTAAAACAAACAGAAATATTTTTCCCCTCAGTGAACACATCTTTTTAAGCCAATGATAGAGCTAAAATTATGAAGTCTTTACAGTTTTGCTGAGGCCACTATTGGTGAAATGAGGACCAATCTAGTTAAATTTGTAATTAAAAACCTGTAACACAAATCTAACCCTCAGAGCTACTACAAGTAACCACAGAAAATATTCATCCCCACTCCCCACAGAAAAATTAAAAATCCTTTTATAATTAGGGCTTCATTCCTATCTCTTGGCTTTGGTTTGTTTTTGGTTTGACCTCCCATGTTTCAAGAAGGATGTACCCCTACCTTGTTGATAACATTTCTGAGAAGAGCAAGACCACAGGTTTATCAAGGCATTCACAGAAGGAGTTAAAAATAGCCTTAGCATATGCCAAGACTTTGTGCAAAGAGAAAGGAATTTTAAGACCCTGGTGAATTGGAACTACTTCTAAAAGAATGTAATTACAGAAAGGAAGATTCACATTAAGTATGTGGAAAAACTTGGAAATGGAAATGACAGTGAGCAGTAAACTGGACTAAGATCTATAATCTAACAAAAAATTCCATATTTCTTTTCTCAAAATGTCTTCAAGAAGCTCAGGTTCAAAAATTTACTCTTAACATATGCCTTTCCACTGCTGCTGAGGCGCAATTGCTAGGTATTCTCCTCTGTATTCTAAGTGGGGAAAACCAACAGTCTTTATTGTCCTACAGTTTCCTTTCTGCTTTTAGTTCTTTATTCATTTCTGCCTTTCTGTTTTTAGTTTTTTTATTTATTTCCCAAGAAATAAAGGGAAGGTACCTTTAGAACAAGACATCTCTACTTTCTTCTGCACTATATCCTCCCCTGTTCTCGTCTCTTCCTCTGTAAGAACACCTGCAATTTTTATAAACCTTTGAAAATAATTTCTGAAATGTAGTCAAATCCCATCCTCCACAGATGCATATTTTTCAAGTATAAGGACAGCTATATCTAAAATATTACAGAACTGGGAATAATATCTAGGTAATTGCTTTAAGGAATTTTCTTTCCCTTGCAAGCACTGCCTCTTCAGATTCCCTTGCACTTTTTGTCCGCCAAGGAGCCATTAGCACTTCTTTCTGAATGATTTTCCTCTCCAGGCCTTGACACCTGTATCATTTCCCTGTCTCCAGACTCAAAAGAATTATACCTCTGTCTTTCTTCCTCACCAATTTCCCACTAATCTTATATTTTTCCTCTACTTGTGCTTCTGCTGAAGCAGAAACACATCTGGCAGGAACAACCTGCTATGGGGCCTAATGGCAGAGCCAGTCTGTGGATTGTACCTTAGATTTCTGTAATAGCAACTGCCTAGTTTTGAAAAAGGTTGAAGTTAAGGCATTTCTCACATCTTTGCAGGAGCTTGTTCTGCCTATGTCCATGGAAGTTACAGTTTTATCTTTCCTTCCACTGTCTCTGAAAATCTTTCCCATCTTTGCCCCATATGGCCTCTGTCTACAGCTATGTGTTGCATTTCTCTGATAGGTATGATAGAAGGTGCCAAAACTCCTGATATGTCTGGTACAGTGTACAGTGCAAGGCAGAGATGGCAACTTGATTTAAGTAGCTAAATAAACATGTCAACATGATATATTATTGGGCTCATTAGCCTTTATTTTAATGATTAACTTAATTGTCATTAACTTGGAAATTCCAGGATGGTGTCATGTTCTCTCCTATGTTTTTTAAGGCACTTAATAGCTTTGCAGCTTCTTTGCTGCAGAGAAGAGAGATTGTACAATAGCAAGGAATTGGGATATCTTGCTTCACTTTAAAATACTTTATCATAATGGGTATAATTTGTCAGATCATTTTGTATGGTGAAGAGGCTACTGTGAATGTCAAGCATCAGAACAGGCTCCCTAGGCAAGTGGTTGAGTCACCATCCCTGGAGGTATTTAGAAGATGTGTAGATGTGACACTTAGGGACATTGTTTAGTGGTGTATTTGGTGTATAGGTTAAAGGTTGCACTCAGTGATCTTATGGGTCTTTTCCAACCTAAATATTTCTAGGAGTCTTTATATGACTGCACATTTTTTGAGAAGCATGCCATTTTCTGCAGAGGAAGGAGTGACTGAGAATTTGACTTACTTAAAATTTTAAGTTTTTTCTAGTTTTTGAGGGCAAATATGTCTACATAATTTAACAGTATCTTCAAAAGAGAATAATCTCCAGTCTTAAGGCAAAATTGAACAATTTTTTTCTCAATCTCCTCTGGCTCATCTATTAGTTGATGGAAGTATTTACAGAAGTCTTGGCATCAAATTATAGTATTGCAAATGGGGCCTAATGACTGGGCCAAATCAAAGGTCATGGAATGGGATTTACATGTCTACAACTAAATGTTTTCACAAATAATTGTAAAATTGTGAAGTCAGTATCATAGAAGTGTGAAAATACTAAATTTATTTAAGGAAGTGGCAAATGTTGCTATTATTGTGCAAAACTACACAGCGGCAGAGACAATGTCTTAGCACTGCAAAAATATAGTCACAGTGCCTCCATTGGGACACAATAACTATCATAATTTAGAAATATACTTCTATATTTTTTTTCATACATATTTTCAGGTTGTGTCACAGGGGGTCTGATGCTGGTCAGCACCAGTATGCCATGACCTTCCTAGAGAGAGTGTTCTGCAAAGAACAGCTCTTCCAGTGGCGACGGCAAGCCTCCCTGGACAGCAAGTGATCTCAGCAAGGTGTAGCGATTTCTCAGCTACAAGTGATTTCAGCTCTTGTGATTCAGCTCTTTGTGAAATCACCTGAGGCAAACTCAGGGACAGAGAGACAGGAGCTCTGTATGGCATTTCCACAGAGGTAGCTTTTATTGTCCAGCAGTCCCTGTGAAAAGGAGGCCAGGGACAAACACTCCCTGATTTTGGGGGAGACTCAGGGCCTTTTGATGGGAAAGGCAGGGGGTGGGGTAGAAACCATTTAGCCAACTGGGTACAAGGTATTACCATAAGGAAGCAAGGCATGCTGGGGGTGGTTCACTTGATCACTGTAACCTAGAAGTAAGTTGCTTATCTCTGGACAGAGCCCTATTGCCTGAGGCTTCTCTACTCCAAGGGAGTATCAAGGGCTCACAGCCCTCCACAAGGTTGTTTGGATATTAAAGAAGGAAGAAAACAATGGTTACTTTAGCTTTGTTAATGACATGTCATAATATTCCATTTTAAATAAGATGTCTTTTTAAAAAGTTTGATGACATAACTGTTCCTGCTGAAGTCTTTGATTATTGTATTCATAGGAAAAAAAGCTTAACTAAATTAAAAAAAAAAAAGATAGTTGTCTCACACAATATATCTGTGCAATTAATACCATAGCACAGCTTACATAGATGCCTATAAAAAACGTCTGCAAACATCCTGAAAAATTTTCAAATTGTACTGAACCTTTGTTAGCGTAGAAACACATAATCACGGTANGGTGGTATTAAAAGCAATAATCCAGGTGAGTTTCCACCCTTCAAGGTATAGTGGGTTGATCCTGACTGGATGCCAGGTGTCCACCAAAGCTGCTCTATCACTTCCCTCCACAACTAAATAGAAAATAGCACAAAAAGTTCATGTGTTGAGATAAGGACAGGGAGAGATCACTCACCAAATACCATCACTGGCAAAACAGATTGAATGTGGGGGTATTGATTGAATTTATTCCCAACAAAATCAGAGCAGATAATAAGAAGTAAAATAAATCTTAAAACTACCTTCTCCGCACCCCTCCCTCCTTAACAGACTCTCCCTCCTCCTCCCCAGTGGCATAGGGAGACAGGGAATGGGGGTTATCATCAGTTCATCACAGTGGTTCCTGCTGCTGCTCAGGGAGAAGAGTCCTTCCTCTGCTCCAGCATGGGTTCTCTTTCACAGGAGACAGCTCTCCTTGACCTTCTCCAATGTGAATCCATCCCATGGGCACCAGTGCTTCACAAACTGCTCCAGCATGGGTCACTGTGGGATTGGGTGCAGTCCTTCAGGCACAGCCTGCTCCAGCATGAGGCCCCCACAGGGTCACAGGTCTTACCAGGAAACCAGCTCTAGTGTGGGCTCCTCTCTCCACAGGTCTAAAGGTCCCCACGAGAATCCTGCTCCAGCACAGGACTCCCATGGGTTCACAGCCTCTTTCGGTCATCCACCTGCTCTGGCGTGGGTCTCCTCCATGGGCTGCAGGTGGATTGCCGCACTACCATTGATCTCCATGGGCTGCAGGGGCACAGCTGCTTCACCATGGTCTCCACCATGGACTGCAGAGGAATCTCAATTCCAGCACCTGGAGCACCTCCTGCCCCTCCTTCTCCAATGACCTTGGTGTCTGCAGAGCTGTCCCTCAAATATTCTCACTTCTCTCTTCTCTGGCTCCAATTACATCTGCACAGTAACTTTTTTTCTTCTTAAATATGTTATCACAGAGGAGTTACTACCATTTCTGATTGGCCCAGCCTTGGCCAGTGGTGGGTCTGTCTTGGAGCCAGCTGGCATCAGCTGTGCTGGACATGGAGGAAACTTCTAGCAGCCTCTCACAGAAGCCACAATTGGACCCCCATCCCTGCTACTAAAACCTTGCCATGCAAATTCTATCCATAATGTCGGTCCCAGAATTCTTGCAATGTGTATCTTAATAGCTTATTTTTCACTCCTAGGGAGATTTTTAAGTGATTTCTCCAGAACCAATGCTGGAGCTATAGCTAAGTAGTTATCCCATTTAAATTCTGGCCCTTTCTTTTTTCCCAACATGAAGTAGTATCTTCTGAAATAAACATTTCTCTTTGTAAATAATATTCAGGTTGCCTATTAGTGTTTCAGTTGCCATCTGCAGACTGACTGTTGAAAGACTTCACCTAGTTGAAAAGCTTCGGACCAGTGGCAAGTTAATAGTATTTCTACTCTTGCTAGTTATATTCTCATGTTTGTTGTGTATAGAACTACACAGGCTTTTTCCCTGCTGTCTTTTCTTCTGTTATCTAAACTTTTTTGGACTACTTTTATTTTCCTTAGTACAGGTAAAATAAGTCCATATTTTTCTGCATTTTAAATTAACCCAAAGGCTGTGCACGCATCTCATAAGGCGTCAAGATAGATTAAAGACCTGTTTGTTTGTGTCTTGGGGTGATTTTTTGATGATACTCTATTCTCTAATCTTCTGCTCTATGCCCAGAAATGGTTGCTGTAGCTTTAAGGTGGGTCCGGGGGAGAGGCAGGAGCCTTGGGGTCTCTTGCGCGGGCTTTGTTCAAAGCCTCACTCCTGGGCCTGCTCAGTTCTGTGTGGACCAATGTTACTTTGTTGCTTAGCTAGCTTGGTTTTTTGTTAGCTTGAGCAAGAAGTTTCTTTCCCCTTTTCCCTGGCCTTGGAGACTGCAATCCTTAGTTGGCTTTTGTTTTTTACTTGAACTGTTCGGCTTGGTTTTGGTCGGATATCAGAGAGGCAATGGGCTGGGGACCTGCTGGGAGCCATGAGGAGGCACTCCGTCCTGGTGCCAGACCTGGGGAAAAGTTGACATGGCGAAAGAAACGACCCTGAATCACCAGCTTCGTCTGCTGTGAGGAGGAGACCAAAATCAGAGATTAACCAGGTTCCCATCTGTTTGGTTTTTTCCGGAGCTGCTGCGTGAACATTTTTGTCTTCCCCAAGACAAAAGGTGGCACCATTTTGTTCCTCCCTGCCATGTGGCCAGCCGGTTTTTCTTTCCCCGGCATTTTGGTTTTTTGTTGTTGTTTTTGGTTTTTTTCGAGGGGGGTGGTGAGGGGGAGAGAGGGGGGTGGGAGGCTCTGACATTTCAATATCTAGCATTTATTCTTTTCATTTTCATGCTGTGTGGGCACTTTGTCAATAAACACTTGGGGTTCTTTTCACTTTCATCCACTAATACTAATTTCTTAATGGTGAGAAGGGATTGCTGAAGCTCTTTTCTTTATAGGAAACACTAATTCCAGAGTGTTTTCTCCTAAACTTGTCTCTAAACCAAGACAGTTTGCTTAGTTCCTGAATGGTTACTGTTTTCCTTAAAATATTTTCTCTATGAATATTTGCATTTCACACATTAATCTATTTCTCTTAACTTCAAATGTAGTTCTTACCATCTGACTAATACATGAAAATTCGAGTTTTCTATAAATCTGAGGAAACAACTGTTTCTTTTTTTTCCTAAACAAAAAATCATTTACTGTGTAATGAGTAGGGTTTCTTTAATATAGTTATGTTAAATATAGGAATATGATTGTATATGATTTGTCGCATCATGAGAGGTCTAAGAGAAAGATAGGAAACACAACTACTGCCTTAAATATTTTATTGTGAAACAAACATGATTTGGGAATATCTGACGTGGATTTTACCCAGTTCCTAAACTGAGTCTGTGTAATTGTGTTTCCTACAATACTGGACTATAAAATGTTCTTTCTTATGAAACAAGGCACAGAAACCTGCAATGACATTCTGCTATTTCAGTTGTGTAGCTATTTGGACCACCAAGCGTGGTAAATTATACTTCTATGAGCTGTACATTCTCTTTGCTTGGTTCTCTTTCTGGGCTGTATTTCTGTGGAAGAAAGAGGTTAGGCAGACCTTCCTGGAAGAAAAGGGAGATCATTAAACTGTCTTGGGAGAATGTGTTGTGAGAGGAATGTGCGAGGAGGCTTACAAGCCTGCACGATATAGAGTGCTTAAGGTTTACAGGAGCCCTTATATATGTGGAAACATTTGCAGTTTGCTGTGAAGCGAAGAGAATAAAAAGTCAGGATTTGTACCTAGAAATACCTTTCTAGGGGTCAGATAGTACCATGCTTACTACGTTTAAACCTTTCATATATCATATTATTGTAACCACAGTGTTTTTCTTCTTCCTCATTTGAACCACAATAATGTATTTGATATCCAAATGACACATTAATTTCTTGGTATTTTAAACTGTCTGGTCTTTTGGGTTTTTTTTCCCAGCAACTTGCTGTAGGTGAGAGGCCTGGGCAGATTTGCCTTGAAGGTCTAGCTGATTTGGGCCTGTATCACATGTCACTGGTGTCACTAATGAGCTGGTCATTGCATAGATGAACTCTGTATCTCTGGCTTTTCTGCTGTTTTTAGTAAAGAGAAGAGCAGATCTCAAAATTTTTATATTGCATGCTTGCCTGGGACATTATATAGTAGTATCCGTTATCCTCCATCCCCCAAATAGAAGAATGGAAAGGAGGACCTCTGTGGGGTCTCACAGGGAAATGATGAGTATAAATTCACTAAATATAAATTCACGTAGTATGGAGTGTCTATACGAGTGTCAAGATTGCTAGGGGTTTTGTGAAGAGCAGGCTTCTTTTTGAGTTCTGAAACTGAAATTCAAGCTGAGTTTGAGTCACCTTGTGCTACTATGTAGCTATAATTCACATTCAAGCTGTTTAAAAATGTGTGAAGAAACCTGATGCAGTAACTTTGTCAAACTGTAATGCTTGGCGAAAATTATTTCTTAGTGAAAGCGTTTAAACGATTTTTAAACAAGCAAACACAAATCTTGATTTGGTTACCCTGAACTGGCACACTGTTTCCCTCTCATTCAAACATTTGTGTCTGATGTACTTATCTAAAAGAGGTTTTCTCTGTTTGTAACTTTCTTGTGGCAAAAGTAACAAATAGCAGTTAAGGCCATTTATTGGCTAAATTCCAGTACATTTTGGGAAAGTAAACTGATGTATATATTAGCAAAGGTAATGTATATATTAGAAAAAGTAAGAAAGGCATAAAGCAAGGAACTGTCTACAGACTAGCACTATAAAGTTCACTTAGATCCAGGACTGGGTGACTTCCAACTGGGGAAACTCTCATAATGAAATATTGCACACTCCACACCAACGTGGGAAAACCAAGAGCATGTCTGCCATGTTAGCCAAAAGTGTAAGCACAGTGTAGACAGGGCTATTTGAGCCTGTGTTAATCTGGGTAGCAATATAAATACCTTCCAGAACTGTATGCAAGTCCTGTATTGCTGCTCTTATTATGAATTCATATTCTCAGACATCCCAAACCTATCTAATTGTTCTTTCCTACTGGCAGGTCTCCATTTCTATCTAACCAGGTAATTTCCTATGTAATTGTAGGAGTAACCCTTGCTACATTATCAACTTAGGGAGGAGTCTAATGAGGAGCTGTCGTGGTTTGATACTGGCCAAACGACAGGCACCCATGAAAGCTGTTTGCTCACCCTCTTGTTATAGTCAGGCAGAGGAGAGGAAAAAATTAATGAAGGGCTCATGAGTTGAGATAAGGATTGGGAGAAAACACTCTATGGGCAAAACAGGTTCAAATTTAAAGGTATAAGGTAAATTTATTATTAACAGAGTCAGAGGAGGATAATGAGAAGTAAAATAAGCCTTTTAAACACCTTTTTTCCCCCCGCAGCCTCTCTGTCTTTCTCACTGACAGCGCAGGGAGACAGGGCATGGGGGTTTGTTATGATCTGGTTACTAAAGTTCTT
>VXAD01012532.1:0-13500 GCA_013399195.1 Dicrurus megarhynchus
ACCCCCTCGACCACCACCAGCACGTCTGCCGTTTTTACCCAAAGTGAACCTTTCGTTACCCCATATCCGCCTCCCATTTCTAGTACTCCCTGTTTCTGCAAGATTGGTGATGCTGTTTTTTCTCCGGGTTAGTTTATATGTTTTTTACCCTTTTTTATTTTTTTCAATTGTTTTCCTTTTGTTTTTTTTTTCATTCATCTTTTTTATAAGGAGTGTGGGTTTTTTTTCTTCTCTACTATTTAAAGGGTTTTTTTTGTTTTTTAAGTATTTGTACGTATTTCCTTTTCTACAGGTGACGTGATTTATAACAGAATGGATAGTGAAGGATGTAGATTTTATGCCATCTGTAGCCCAACATGTAGTATTGAACGATACACTCTGAATTGTACCGTCACTACTTCACCAGCCACTACTTCCTCTGAGTGGTCTACTCTAACAACATCAGTTCCTCTGCCTCCCACTTCTACAAGTGCTGTTTTTCATGGTTGTGTTTCCACTCTTTACCCTCCATTACAAGTATGTAATTTCTGATTATTTTTTGACTGTTGAAATTGTATCATTGTTTGGGTGGTACCCGATTGGAACAGTTTGTAGTGTTTAAACCTTACTTGTTCTGATTATCTTCATTTTTGTGCTAATGATGGGCAACATATATGACACAATATTTGAATTTTCCTTTTTTTGAATTTCACTTTTTTATACTGATAAAGCAAGTTACAATATTCTTTTCTTGTTACTTTAGTTTTAGTAGAACTCTTTTTGATGCATTGCATATGTATGATATTTTCTCACTGACACAATAGAAGGAATTTTGTTGTGGATCTTATTTTTTTACTAAACTGAAGTATTTAAGATACAGTGAAGACTTGTGTCCATTTCTGTTCTTCTGCCCTTTTATCTATACGTATTTAAACTTTTTTTATTGTGATGTTCTCTGTTGACACATAGTATATACTATATAGGCTGTACCTAGCATAATGGAAGTCAGTTCCTGTAACCTAAACCTTATTCCCCCAGGTCCCAGAAGGGCTCCTCCTGCAGAAGAAAAACATGTAGTTCCCACCTCCTTTTAGCCTTAAAAGTATTAATCCTGTAGAGTATTTCTTTTTGCTATCAGTGAAGATTTTCCTTTTGGTCTTTGTTTCAGATTTAGAAAACTAGGCATTTTCTATCCCCCATAACATGGTCAGAATTTTGAATACCTCTAGTTGCTATTAGAAATTATTAATACCACAAATTGAAGAGAAGAAGCACATACTGATTTCCTTTCCACCACCATTGCTGGAAACATTGTATCATAAATCTAAAAAGAGGAGTAAAGGTTATACCTGTTTGCAGAGTTTTGTGACAAAAACTTTTTCTTCATTTTGCAGCCTGGAGAAAGATTCCAATTATCCAACTGTACGGAAGTCGTCTGTAATGGAGACAATGATATAAAGGTAGTACCTACGTACTGCCCACCTGTAAAGGAAATTACCTGTGCAAACAAATATCCACCAGTGCTGGTACCTGATGAAAATGGATGCTGTTACCGATATGAGTGTCAATGTAAGCACCTATAGATTCAGGAATAACTGTTCCGGGAAAAAAAGCCAAGCTTTACACAGATTATATGGGCATTTTCATTTCTTAGGGTTACTCTAGAAATTGCAGTATCTTCAGTTTTTAAATTTTCTTCTACATAAATTCTCATCTTAATCTTCCAAATATTTTCTCTGTACCAGGTGTGTGTAGTGGATGGGGTGACCCTCATTACATTACTTTTGATGGAATCTATTATACCTTCCTTGAAAATTGCACTTACGTCCTGGTGAAACAGATTGTCCCTAGATATGACAACTTCCGTGTTTACATTGACAATTATTACTGCGATGCAAAAGATGGACTCTCCTGCCCTAAATCCATTCTTATTTTCTACAAATCTGCAGAAGTGGTGCTGACTCGTGAACTCGTGAACGATGTCATGACCAATGTGGTAAAATACCTTTTTTCCTATTTTTTGCAAAAAAGAAGTAGGGTCTGTAAGCTTTACTGATGCTATTCTGAGATAGTCTGTTAGCATATCACATCCTGGAAGTGATCAGGGCAGAGGGTATCATTAGCAGAAAAAAAAGGATTGCACTGGATGCTAAGAACGAAAAACGGAATTTGTATTTCATGAAAACTGGTACATTGTGCCATTCACTTATGTAAACAAACACATTTTGAAGAAACAAAATGCAAATTTCAAGCAGGATTCTTCTCTCAGGGGAAAGATGGATATGTATCCATTATCTACTGGATGACTAAGGACTGCTTTCTCTGCATAGGGAATTTCAGGTACCAAAAAGCCCTGACATGATTCCCCCTTCAGTTTCCTACTATGAAGAAAGGTATAGCTGAAGAAAACAGGTGACTTAGACTGTCACCTCACCTTCATGACCCAAAGTAGTGTTGGCAAACCAGTGAAAATGCAAAGTCAGTCCCACTCTCACACTGGAGAAGCTATTAGTTGATTAGAGAATCTATGGAAAGGGAGAAAAGTTTGTCTGAATAGGCACTCTCGCCTTACAGTGCCATGCCAAATTCTCAGTCAGAAAGGCACATTGGTTCCAGTGATTCCCTGTGAAAGAAAACAGTAACTGACAATTTTAACTCATGCTTTAGCCCAATTCTATGAGAAGAGAGTCGTAGAATAACTTCTGACAAGAAAACTGTTAGGAAAATATGCTTACCTTTTATTAGCTCGCATAAGATACTGGCTACAAATTTAAAAGATTAGCAAATAAATATGATCACTACATGAAACTGGCACTAATGACATCTGACTTCATTTTGAATTCAGACAACTCTTCTAATGCCAATTACTATGTAATATAGGGATGCTGTGATTATCTGGTAAAGTTATTACATAATAATGGCAGGGATGTTTCTGTAGCTAAAGAAAACTACCACTTATTTTCATATGAAAAATGTTTCCAATACACATAATAATGAGGGATACAAAGAAAATACTTGGGTTTATATGCATAGAATACCGTGCATTAGCATACAATCAGCACAACCAGAGTACACAGAGGCCACTTAGATTATTATCACATTTTAGCAATATAGCGATACAAGCCGAGATATAAATGCTGTCATGGAGATGCCAATGGGCATTGGATGTGAGGCGCAGCAATATGGAGTTATGCCTAATTATGAAGATTAGAAAATCTATTATTTAAAACAATCAGGCAGAAGCAGTGCTTATGCTGAAGTTGTGTTTTGTTTTGTTTTTTTTTTAACCCTGCATTCAGATGTACTTCAACAAAAAGATTGTTGAACCAGGCTTCAAAAAAGATGGCATTTCTTTCTCCACTCTTGGCATCAATATGATTGTTGAAATAGAAGAAATTGGTGCTGTCATCACCTTTAGTGGTCTGATTTTCTCTGTGAAACTCCCATACAGCAAATTTGGCAACAACACTGAAGGACAATGTGGTAAGAAGAATACACAGATTGGAGGGGTTCTCTTTCCCCACCCCTACCTTGGTTATGCTCACCCACTCCAGCTATGCAGTCTCACAATTGACAGAAATTTTTAAACAGCAGTAAATGGAAATGAGTACAGTTCTGCTCTTCAACTTCTGTAGGATGTCAAAAGCTCAGTATTTCAGCAACCTGTTTGTTTTTCTGGTTATTATTTTTTTTCTTTGGAGCTGGGGTTTTACATTTGTTTGTTTTTCCATAACCTAAAGTTCATATAACTAGAGAAAGCGTTCCCTATGAAGCAAGGCAAAATATGCATTTCATGAGCACATCACATCTAAACTTATCAGCACAGGAATGTATTGTGCATCTCTGATGTGGCTTATGAGACTTACCCAGCTTGTCTCTTCCAGGAACATGTACAAATAATAAAGCAGATGAATGCCGCTTACCAAGTGGTAAGATCATTTCCTCCTGTCCTCAAATGGCTCATCACTGGATTGTTGACAACAACAAGACATGCCATGGAGTACCAGTACCTCCAGTTATAACCACACCTCCACCAAAGCCGCAATGTCAAACACCTCCACTCTGCAAGCTTATCTTGAGCGAGTAAGATAACAAATTCATTTTTTCTAGGCAAAACTGTCTCAGTATCTTACAAGAAGAATAACAGCTATAGCCTTAGCATGTGATAATAGCTGAAAATGTCAGTTTAATGACAGAATACATATAGTAGAAGGCCTTTGCAAAAGAAACTGCTCTGCTTTAATGACTTGCATGCCAAAGGTAACTGAGCAAGGGGAGGTAAAGTCAGAAAATCAGGGATGCAGCAAGCACTAAAATCAATACTCCCTGATTGCAATACTTCCAGAGTATGCTCCTTAACTATTAAGCAAAGACTGAACTCTAAATTTGAAGTGGGTCTTCAGTACAAATCATAAAGAACCTAGTTACCAAATAGGTGAAGAGAGCAGATGCAAGCAGCCAAGAAACGTCCTTCATTCTTTGTACATTTTACCTAAAGCATAGAGTTCCAAAAGTGCAAAGGCTTGTTTCCTGAAGTATTTCCTATGCCTTTGTAGGCTGACAAAAGCTTTTTTCAGATGAGCTACTTATAAAGGCCTTCTTATACATGCTTTCTGTAGTATCTAGTAAGTTTGGAGCTATTTTATGTACGAATTTTCTATCTCTACTTTTTTTTGTTCCTTTTTTCTCAACTTGGTGCAGTTGCCTTTTACACTAAATTTCTGGTGTCAAACTGCTAAAAAGTTGTGTACACATACAGAAATACTACAACCTTTAACCTCTTTAGAAAAAAAAAGGCGCTTCAGATTTCTTAATCTTTCCTGAATATCTCCCAGCTTATTGGCCATTTCTAGGATTTTGTTTCTCATTATACCTTCCTTTCTGAAGCAGAGTCACATGCTATTAACTGGAAAGTGTTGTCTGACAGGAACAGACTTTATATAATGGCTCATTAACATAGAAGGGGGTTGCTTTCTTTACTGTCTGCAGGATTTTTGCAGTGTGTCATGCTGTGATACCACCAGAACCATTCTTCAAAGGCTGCGTTTTTGATGGATGTCGCATAGATGATGAATCCATGCAGTGTTCCAGTTTGGAGATATATGCTACAGAGTGTGCTGCCAGAGGTGTCTGCATTGACTGGAGAGGAAAGACCAACAATACATGCTGTGAGTATTGCAGGACTCAAAATGTGTGTGATAACTTGTAGAAATTAGAGTTTTATTCATTAAATACTACTTATATCTAACACCTGGTCACTGTCTACAAAAATCCAGTGGGGTCCTTTCTCATAGAAGCTGCAGATGAAGAAGGCAAAACTGTAGTCATTTTTGCTGAAGAAAATGCACCTACTGTCAATTTTTAATCTTTTTTTTTTTGTCTTTTTCCATACAGCATTCAGCTGTCCATCAGGCTTGGTATACAAGCCATGTGGGCCCATTAATCCGGTTACCTGTGACCAAAGGTATGGAAAAACAAAAAAAACCCCACGCTGAAACACCTGCTTATATTTTTCTTTTTTTTTATTCTATTATTATCTACTTTCCTCATAAATTTGAGTTATATCATAATGAAAAGTGTTGCAAATTTCACTAATTTAGTCAAGATTTATGAAGACCAATCAGCTCTTCGAACATGTGCTTCCTGTTGCCCTTCCAAAAGTGTAAATATTTTGTATCTCTGGAGTCTGACATGATATGCTGCTCTGTCCCCTGCCTCACCACAAAAGTGTTGTACTCAAGCACATATATTCTTGCCATTCCAGCTATGAGCGTCCTGGCTATGGAGTAACTGAAGGCTGTTTCTGTCCTGAAGGAATGACACTCTTGCGTGCAGAGAGCGACATCTGTGTCTCTGAATGTTGTAAGTAATCTGTAGCTAGTTTGGGGAATAAATAGAGATTGGGATTGTTAGTCAGGAGGTCTGAGTTCTATTGTCATCTTCTACATGGTCAGACCATTGCAAATCAGCCTCTTTAAGCATCCCCAACTAAAAATTGAATAATAATCAATATTACCTTTTTTCCCCATCATTCTCCTTACGTGAGACCCACCAAGATGGTAGAACTCAACAGTTCAGCAAAATTAGTCTCCATATTCATTTTCTTTTTAGCTTTCTCTTCACAGTATTTTAATTTGAAACTGCACATATGTTCTACTTTGTCAGTTTTCAGTGGTGTAAATACCCATTCATTTGTTGGTTTGTTTTTTTCTTTTTCTTTCCAGTTTGCAGGGAACCAAATGGAATGTCTAGATGGGTGAGTATCACAATCAGTGTGGCTTAATGAGCACAGACAAGTGGAACAAGAGGATATTCAGTGTTCCACTAAACCAATGCCTTGTCACAAATGTTTGTTCACTTTCAGTCTTAAAAATAATGAGTATTAGAGCACCCCTAAGAAATTTAACAGTAAGTGATAAAATATTCTTTCAATAGCCTCACATACAGAAAAAAACACCTTTAAAAAAAAGAGAGCGAGAGAGATGGTAGTAGTGGAAGTTAGGCATATATGCTTATTTTATTTCCACAAATTTGGCTCACTAAAGTTACTAGAAATGAAGGGAGAGATGAATAACAAAGTTTACCTGTTGCTTATCATGTTCATGATCTGCATTCTTAGTTCCTCAGCTGCACAGAAATCAGCAACCTAATGTGAAAATGAGTCTGTCATATGATCATTTCTTACTCAAAAATGGATGCAAGGCTCCATCACTTCTCCTTTAGAACTCCTGTAACCCTCATACTAACACTATTAGCAAATAGAAAGTAATAGCTTTGTGAACTCAGAACCTTTAGTGGCCTCCAATATCTTCCCCCAATAAGCAGTTTGAGGGCCTCTCATAAAATCTAAAATATGAAAAAGCTGATATAATCAGTTATCACTATATCCATGAATATGTCAAATAGAAGCAAATAAGATCATTTTGGTTTGATTTGTATTGATTTTTTTTTTCTTTCCTTTGCCTGTGTTTTTCTTTTATGTTTAGCCAGGAGAAAAATGGACAAAAGATTGCCAGGAATGTGTCTGTGACAAAAATACTCTTAAGGTGAAGTGTACAAAACACAAATGTCCTCCAGCACAGCAAGTATTTTGTGAAGAATCAGGTTACATGCCTGTTCAGATACCGATACCAGAAGATCCATGCTGTACTAGGACTGAGTGCTGTAAGTACTGTCTTAGTTCTTTATCATGGGGAATATGATACATTAATTTTAGGAAACTTCAGTAATCATTTCTCATTTTTTGATACTTTGCACTGATGTCATAATGCTTTTCTCCCTCATCCCACTTTTTAAAGCCTTCTTGCAGAGCATATACTAAACGCCTGAAGATAACAAATTCAAAGATTAAAAGATTTTATATAGTTAGACACAGAAAAGTAACCGAACATCTTCTATAATTTAACATTAAAAGCCTTTAATACTTCCACTATCTGAAACAATATTCAAAAACCATTCAAAACATTTTCTATTTTATAGGCCAGTATTAAGAAAACTATCTTAACTTAAAAAAAATAGTCCTGAATATTTAGAAGTTGCTCAAGAAAGTTCCAGAACCACTGAGAGTCATCAGAATTCCCCATTGGTGCAAATTTCTCTTTGGGATGATCTCTTTCCAGCAATTACCACTCTGTTCTTCTCAGTGTTTTGTTTTACAAAGGTTATGGGAAAGCCCATTCACATTGAAAACACCTGGGCACATAGCCTGAATTAGTCATTAAGCTATCTTGTGTAAACACCATATTTACTCCATGGGAAAACTTCAGAAGTTCATGTAAAACTGCTTTAATTGAAAATTCTGAGCTTATTATTTTCTGTATTCTCTTACATGAAACAGACTGCAACACAAGCCTCTGCCCTGACATCACACCCCAGTGCTTAGAGGGACAGGAAATAATCACAATAATGCAGCCTGGAAACTGCTGTCCTATCTTTGAATGCAGTAAGTACTGTGCACCCTCTTCATGTGCTATTTGCTGCTGTATTTTTCTAGGTTACGAAAACCTTATAAGAGATGCAAATTATCTATGTTACCATATTGGGCCTTGTCATGAATGAGTGTTTTAAGGCCACTGCCACAGGCCTACAAAGCTACAAAACAGAAGTTTTTTCATGCATTTCTGCCTCTTGAAACTTACACCTCCTTCTTTCTTTACAGGACAGGGCTGCGTAGTCAATGAAACATATTATGCAGTAAGTACACAGAGTTACTCACTATAAAAATACACCTTCACATAGTTTACAGTGCAATGTTTTTGAGATACCTATCCTGGTCCATATTTTGTAGGAAGGCCTGAGATAAAACATTATTCATTGTTTAACCAGGGTTAGCACCCTCTGTACAAGCAAAAGCATTTTCTGCTCTCCTTTCTACATTAGCAGAATGTTATTCCAAGATCGATATTACCAAACCACAAACTCAGCTTAAATAAAACAACCAAAATTGTATTTATGGATAGCTTAGCCTATACATAGTTCATCTTTGTAGAGTTTGTGACACGCATACATAGAGCAACTTGTTTTTACTGGCTAATAATGGGTTTTTCCAACTTCCCCTAGCCTGGAGCTGCCGTTCCATCAGGCCCCTGTGAAGAATGTACCTGCTCTGAATCCTCTCCCTCAAGGCCTCACCACGCTACGGTCACATGCAAGCCTGTCATCTGTGACACGTACTGCCCGCTGGTGAGTGCTGTTCTGCTGTCAGGAACTCCCACCCCACTCAGCTCGAATAAATACCAGTTAAGATCAGTGACCTGACTCAATGCCATTGTCTCTCTACTTCTTTCAAAACAGGGCTATAAATACACAGTGGAACCTGGACAGTGCTGTGGCACCTGCAAGGCAGCGGCTTGTGTAGTGACTGTGGGAGACAACATTACACACGTGCTCCATGTAATTACCCCGGTTTAGTTCACTTTTGGGGAACTCTGCTAGTCTTTTCTTTCTTTCCTCTCCTTCTATTTGTCGCATTTATTTCTTCAATCTTTTCTCATATTAGACAAATGCTTACTCAGGCAGGGACTGGACTGTTTCCACACAGCTTAAACAATACCTTATGCCACAAAACACCAGTTCTAAGGCTTCTGGAAGCGACTGTTGTATGATACTGAACAATGGCTTTCAGAAATCAACATAGGAAAACACATAGGTGAAAGCAATATGCTTCTGTTTGCCTTCAGTTCTGAAACTGTAGCATCCATTTTTCTCAAAAGATAATTTTATCTGTGGAGGCATTTTGACACATCCATAAATTGTAATGACAAAACCGTTGAAACGCAAATTATTCTTTCCAAATGAGTCCACGTACTTACCCTATTCACACAAAAAGCACATCTATATCCAGATAAAAATAGAGCCTCTTCACTTGGTTAGTGAAAAATACTTAATGGCAGTATGATAATATGGCAAATAACTATCAGCTGAAATTCAAGGAAGTTGTTTGGAATAATCAAACTACTATACACAGCAACAGTAAGACATTAGGGGGGTTTTGTTTCATTTTTATATAAGAAGATTTTTATCTGCTTTAACTTTGACTGCTTTCAGGAAGGAGAATACTGGAACCCACCTGGTGATAACTGTACTGTTTACACATGTGAAAAACATGTCGACCAGTTCATTCAAGTCATCAAAGAGACAAACTGTCCTGCCTTTAACCCTGATGAGTGTGAACCAGTAAGTACTGTTCTACCAATTCTCATATTTGGAAAGGTTGCAGTGCCTAACACCAGTGATAGAAGGATCATCGTGTGCAAGGAAAACAACTAGCAGAAGCATCATGCAGGAAGTAGCGCTCCTTTTATCTTCTCAGAACCTGGTCCCAGTCAAATTTTATCTCAGAAAAGCAACTCAAAATTAAAATGAGTGATGTATCAATCCTCACTGAGGATTGGACATTAGAGAAAAGGATACAGCATAATGTTTTGGACTCTTAAAAGTGTCAAGTGACCTAGAAGCAAAAATCAGGCTCTGGCAAGTCAGTTATTTCATTAATTGTGTTACCCTGTCTGTTATAATCCTTCACCTGTACTGACTTAGGTCACAGTATTTTGACCTACATGTGCCACAAGCTTTATTGCTTGCTGACATTATACTACTGAACTGAGGGTTTTCCTCCATTTCAACTTTCATATAACTCTTATTAAATATTAGTGACGTGCCCTTAATATTGAGCCTTGCTTGGAATTAGATTCCGTGTCAATACAAAAATATCCAGTGTCTCTGGTGCCAGAGAAAATTAGGAAGCAGGGAAAGTCCGCTTTAGTATGCAGATATGAAAACTCAGTTATCTTTTTGTTTTCCCACTTAAGGATGGTGTCAGATTATCTGAAGATGGGTGCTGTTTAGTGTGCCAAAGAATACCGAAACGTAAGTAATGATGATTTTGTTAAAAGTATTGATTATGTGTGCCTTATTAGGTATATAAGCCCATTTTGCACAATGGGTGCATAGACAGAAGAGGTGAACTGACCAGGTTTGGGTTCACTGCTTCACTGGGGTGAAAAAGGAAACAGGTGGAAAAGGAAGGAACAGAACATTTCCAGTATGGATTTTAGGTCCTTGGGAAACAGATGGTAAACTTTCCCATCCTCTACTGTTGAATGCTGGCTTTTATGTGGGAGGGTGAGGACTATGACTCTTCTCAAATTTCCATAGATACATTCTCTTTAAGGAGGAAAGGGAAGCCAGTTCTGGGAGATGGGTGTGAATTGAGCAGTTACCACAGTACTGCTCTTTATTTCTGCATCCTGCACCAAGTTGCATACGAAAAAGGGAAAATTTCATCCACTGATAACACAAACAGCAAGAGTCTTCATTTGGCCCTCAGCAATGAAAAGAAAAATGCACTGTGACCTCATCTCCTATTTCAGTTCCATCCACCTTAGATTTTGGTTACAAACTGTCATACACAGCTATCTATTTATATGCACATATATTTTAACCTATTTTCCTTTGCTTTGTGATGACCTCAGTTTGTATGAAGCACAATATTACTACTGTCATCAACTATAATGGCTGTGTGTCTCCTGCACCTGTTGAGATAACATACTGCGAAGGCAGCTGTGATGCTTACTCACGGTAAGTGGCATAAAAGATAATTGTGGTCTCTTGTCTTCTCTTTACACCAGTTACATCAAACAAATTGCAGGTGGTTTTTCTGGGGTGTCCAACATCCGTCCAGTCAGCTGTTTCCATTGTGTTAATTAACTTGACGTTGTACTAGCTTGATTACCTCAAGATTCACAGTGTTTAACAGCCTGTTCAGTGTCATAGGGAATAGACACAAATTTTGATTTTGCCCATTTAAAACTGAGGTTATTTGTTTTTCCTTATTCTCTCACTAGACTGGCTCACTATGTGATCTGGATTAATTCTTTTACTTTTTCTGTGCCTTAATGAACACTTAAGAGTCACCAATTTTTACAATGAGGAGCAATTAAGCTACATTTCACCATGATACTGTAGGAATGGTAATATTGAGCAATAGTCCCACATGCAAGCACACAACTTATGGTTATGTTTTGTAATGGGTGGGAGGGGCAGTGTTATTTCTCACATAAATTCTGAATCTCTCTCTTTCATTGGTTTTTCAATCAGATATTCTCAAGCTACAAACACAATGGTGCACAAATGCTCATGTTGTCAGGAAATCAAGACCAGCAAAAGAAGGGTGACTCTGACATGCAGTGATGGAACCTCCCTTGATCACTCCTACACCTATGTGGAGAAATGTAGCTGTGTGGGTGCTGAGTGCATTACCCAAGACAACACCCAACAGGAGACAAAGCAGATAAAAACCTCTCAGGAACAAGCGAATGTCAAAAATTAGAACTAGAAAGAAGACCTCAAACAAGGGCTAAGCATAAGACTAAATAAAGAAACTTTAAAAATTACAAAAGTGTCAAGAGCAGCTAAAATTTTGGATGAACAGATGATATTTTCTGCATAAACCCCCAGTATGTCTGTCTACAGAATTTCAGTTTTCATTATCAGTATATCTCCCATTGTTTTTTATGTCTTTTCTTTTATACATTGAGAGGTACAGCATAAGGTCATCTTGACATTTTCTGTTCTTTTGTCTTCTGAGAAGTGCTGGACATTTTCATTCCAGTTCACTGAGAAAAATCAAAAGACAAATCCAGGAAACAAACAAAACCCAAGGAAAACTGTACCCCTCTGCTTCTATGTTTCTTTCTGTGTTCAGGAAAACTTAGAGTGTAGAAAGCCATATCTTTTCAAAAGTATAAACTTCACTATTTTGAACTATTTATGATGGACATATTTCCCTACATGTTTTTGTGACGAAAAGGAAAAAATCCTATTATGAGAAGCTGCTGCACACTACTTTTTGTTTACATAACACCATCAGCATAGTATCCGTATGAAAATATGGATTTTTTATTTTATGTGGTTAACTGTTTACAGAAGAAATATATATATATTTGCCAACACAGGCATATGAAGGATTTTTTTAAACAAGTGTAATAATAATAATAATAATAATAATTGTAAATTCTTTGTTAGGAAGCTTTAAAAAGTTGAACCACTGCTATTTATTTTTTTTGAAAACTGATTGTTTAGGTAATTTCTTTCAGAATTAATGTTATCCTATTTCTTAGTCTCAGTCATGTTGTCTGGGTATGGTATATTTTCTTTTGGTTTTGAATATTATTTTATTTTTATTCCTTATGAAACAAAAAAGAAATTATGATTAATAAATTTTGAGCATTTCACAGCATGTCTGCTTTGACTTTTCAGTGAATCCCTTGTGTGAGAGTTGCTTGTTCCATAAAACATAGTTCCAGGTCAGAAGTCAATGTAGGCTGTGGTACCTAACCCCCTATAGCCCTTTGATACTGCTTTGAATGAAAAGCACTCAAAAGCAAACACTTGGGAGTGTTCCAAGCACATCACTTCAGCTGCTATCAACTAGTGAACTCTCAGAAAGCAAACACCTCTCTAAATCTGTACATGTTTTGTAGCTCTGAAAGTTCTTTACCTCACTGGCATAAACTATCCAAAGTATTTCAGACCAGTCAGCCTCATGTTTTAGAGCCCTCTGCAACATCTACAACTCTCTGAAATTGCACTGTTTTAACTCTATGAGGTTACTACTGAGAGGAAAGCTGATGTCTTCACAAACAATTGGATGGGTGAAGGTGTGGGTGTTAATGTCTTTGAAATGGGTCCTCATGTCTCTCCTAACTCTGGGCAGCAGGTTTGTTGCAGAGCCCATACAGCTCGGCTCCTGAAACAGGAGCCTGAAGCTCTGAGCTTTGGGGTCCAACAGTAGGTTCAAGGGGGGATAGGGGGTAGGCGGTTCGGGAAGGCGGTACCTTCCCTGTACCTCAGTGTCAGAGACTGAAATATTACAGTTTATGACTTAAACTTTTTCTTGAAGGACTTTTAAGACTGCTCACACAGACCAGGGGGTGGAAGGAGGAGAGGCTTTGGGTATTTTGGAAAAGCCTCTGGTCAGAGGCAGTGACTGCCCATCCTCTGCTGTGCAGAGGAGCCCAG
>VXAD01012532.1:18847-59435 GCA_013399195.1 Dicrurus megarhynchus
TATCGTGGTGAGAATGGCCGGGTGGCTCCTCCTGAGATGGCCCATCTCCTGCTCAACCACGGCTACAGCTCTGATAATGTTCTTCTCGGAAATCTTTTTAGTTGAGAGAAAACTCCACATTCTTACGGGAATTTGCTCCCCAGTGAATGTGGTTTCATTATGTTTTGGGTTTTAAACAGAAATATTCCATACGTGTGTTTTAATATTAGACAGGTATAAACTTTATAGGCACGAATTAAACACATATTTATAACAACACCGTTCCTTGCAACACTGAGGGTCTGTTGCATCATGCTGCAGTGCTCTGGTGCAGGGTCAGGGACCCCTTTTGTGGGGGCCTTTGATGGGCCATGTCACCCTCTCTGTCCTTCATATGGATGCAGCTTTTCCTGGGGTGAAAGGGCCCCACAGCTGAGCTGGTCTGCACAGCGGAGGATGGGCGTTCACTGCCTCTCACCAGAAGCTTTTTCATCACACACCCAAAGCCTCTCTCCCCTCTACCCTTTGGTGTGAGGGTTTGTGTGAGCCTGGCAGCTGATAGCCCTGGGGCTGTGGTCTCCACCCTGAAGGTGCTAAGCTTGTGCTCTATGAATGTATTCTTCTCCCCCAGCCCTGAGCTGTTACTTATCTTATCTTCATCAGCGAGCAAGCGCTGTAGGGCCTCAGTCAGGGCCCCATTCTCCTTGCCCACAGTTAACCTGCTGAAATAACGGATTTCCTGCATGTTGCTTCAAGATCTTTAGTTGTTTTTCCATACAAAGCCTGTATCTCAACATTCCAGAGGATATCCTCCTTCCTGAAGATCTCTGTGTGCAATAAATCTGTACCATCAGCCACTTCATACATGAAAGAGAAAAAACTAACACAATGAGGAAGAAGAGAAGGGGAGACATGGCACATGGGAAGACTGAGAGGTGATAATGGCATGGTAATGGCAGGGACAGAAGTAGGAAGAAAAGAAAAAGCAGAAATAGAAGCAAGGGAACTGACAGGCTTCAGTCCTGGCATGGGGAGACAGGAAGCAAGGGACACATGAGCCAAGGTAAATCGTGGAGGCACACCAAACCTGTGGCTGAGGAAGTACTGCAGACTCTCGGAGAAGGAAGGATTTGTAGCACAAGTGCAGTCCCACTGCTAGGAAAGAGCAAATGGGAACCCTCAATTCAAAAGGAGGACAGGGGACAATATGCTTTAGGCATTAAAGACAAAATAAAATAAGACATGGAGTAAGTGAAAACCAGAGCACTGCAACAGATGTAGTAGAGCAGCCTTACAGTCTTCCTAAATTTTCCTTTACACAGGACCTATCTTTGCTCTGAGTTGTTGCTGACAGACTGGGTAATAGCACCAAAGTAAACCTTCCTAAAAATTAGGATAAATGAAACCACTTACCCTTCTAAAAAATAAATTATATTTTTTTTAAACCACAGATAAATAGTAGAATCAATAAATGATTGGGTGGGAGAAAGTGATTGGCTTGGCAGGTCTTTCATGACACAGGTCAGAATACCTGCAGGTCACCCTGAACTGTGCTGGTGTAGATGGTTAATGTTTGTTACACCGACAGCAACACCAGAGGGCTCTGGGCTCACAGTTTACAGGCCTGGATGAACAGGTTTGCTGTCAAAAGGGTTTCTTTCCAGGCACTTCAAAGTGAGCCACACAACTATTCCTTACTTTCAGATCCTGGTGATGAACTTTGCCCTTGACTTATTCTTGAATCTACTAGCATCCATTCCACATAACATAACAAGATTTGTTTATGTATCACTTGATTATTTTTTCTTATCTGATCATCTTTGGAACACAAATAAGTTTAAGCAGAGAAATCATTCACTTAGAAGTTTTTCCAGCTGAAAAACCCACCAGCATTCAAAGGTTTAGTGTCTAATTTCAATATTGAATTAATGGGCATTCATATCTTTGCTCTCCACTCAGGCCTCTTGTTACATAGCTCAATTATTTCACTACCAGCTTATTTTTATTCCTTCTTCACACAACATATTAACATTCTGCAGTGTAAATAACAAATGACTGATAATCACTTTTCAATTATGCTTTGTAATTATCAGCAATGTATAAACTCTGACCTGAAATTATATGTCTATTCAGATTCAAGCTAGGAATCCACTTCAAGTAGTTCATTTGCCTCTTAAAGCAAGATAGTGTTTGAACCACATCATGTTCTGAAAACAGCTGTCAAAGGACTTAGGGTTGTTTGTGGCACAACTCAGAAGCTGGGCTGATAATAGAGAACTCAAGAATGGAAGCCACATTTTGTAATAGTAAAACCCATCTCAAAGAAGGAAGCTTTTTACCTCTTCAGTAGGTTTTGTTCTAACCATTGCAAAAAAAAAGCCACACTCTTGCAAGAAGCCAGATTAAGACAGAGTTTTATAACAGAAAAGGAGACTAATTCTATTCAAACATTATTAATGTAAGAATAAAACAATTATAAATGCACAGGAAGTACATTTTTGCAGAGGATGCAGTGGTCATTATTGTCAAATTTTCCTTTTCTCCTTACTGTTTCAAAAATTACCTTCCTTCTAGAGCCTCAGATTTCTTTTGGCATTCATTATAACTCCTATTTATCATGACAATTTGATAATGAGTAACCAGCAAATGTTTCCACTATTAAAATAATTGAGTTTGGGTTTTCTTAAATAGACAGAAACTTACTCTGCCTGACTCTAACTACTCTCCTCCTGTTACAACCATACATACAAATAAAATCCCACTTTTGCCTCCTTCTGTTTTAAGAAAGCAAAAGCTGTCCAGGCAGTCAAAAATGGAACTCTTAAATAGAGGAATTATGGATATCTCACACACTTAGTCTCACAAAATGAAAATGCTTAAGTCTTAGTAACCAGTTCTGAAACTAACCATTGCTTCTGGATTTGCACCAGTCTAGCTACAAGGATACCCCCAAGATTGTTACTGGGATTCACTGACTTTAAAAAAAAAAAAAAAGAAAAAAATGTCCAAAATATTTGAGAGGAGCATGATTCCAAGGCAAATTTGAAACCGGCTTTTGTTTAGAGACTATCAGATTCTCTGAACTCTGCAGCTGTTCCCTCACTCAGCGAGGAGTCAGTCAAAAACTCTCACTCCAGTTTAACTGATCTCTAGAGAGCTGTGGGGCCAAACCTGAGCTTTCTGTTATTAGTCAATGTCACAGCTACTGAAGCACAGAGCTGCCAACTGCAACACAGCCATAACACGAAAATCTGCAGAAAAGGCATAAAATAAACACCTTCATGGAATGACCTCCTGCCACAACAGAACTGAATTTCTTATTCACATTAATTGCTGTTTGCTCTGTATTCTGGAGAACAAGATTATTCTACCTGATGTAGTTTTATCATTTGCTCTGCTATCAATGCTTTTGTGCTTTGTGACCTCATTCTGATGGTAATTAAGGTCCATTATTCAGATATCTGCTATTTTACAGGAAATGAGCATTGTAATTGTACTAAATTTGGTCAACTGAAGATAATGCAAAACATTACCTCACATACCTCATGGCAAGGAGTAGTTTTATAGCATTCATAATAAAGAAGTTGTCACAGTATGCTTGATCTAACCCTTACATTTAGCAAAGAAGCTGTGGGAACAATGTTATCCATCCCTCAGTAACACTATACAGGATTTTACTGAACAGTATTTCAAGAAACAGTATTTCAATCCCAGTTGAGATTCCATCATAGGTAGATTTTCAACCTAAACAACATTTAGATTTCCAATATTATCGGGGCTTTTATAAAATAATAAAATATAAAATAAAATAAAATAAAATAAAATAAAATAAAATAAAATAAAATAAAATAAAATAGTTTGTTAGTCACTGTGTGCTGGTTTTGGCTGGGATAGAGTTGATGTTTTTCATGGTAACCAGTATGGGCTATACTCTCCTGTGACACAACTGCACTATAAAAGAGCTTTAAATCATCAGTTACTTACTTGGCACAAGGAAGACTTCAGCTGATTAAAAGATTGTGTGATCTACTCTCCTCTGCTACTTCTTAGCTCTCCAGGCTCAGAGTACACTGCAGAGAAAGGGCAAAGAACAGTTTGAGTCCACTCAGCTCCTGCAAACTTCACAAAGCTCATGACCTCTTCTGCCTCAGTACCAAAGAAGCACTTTGCAGAACCAAAGGAGTGCTCCTGAAGCAGAATTTCACACGAAACAGCGATCCTAAGCCACAGGGCCATCAAGGCCAGCCTGCACTCCAAGACACAGGGAAAAACTTGTCAGCGTTACACTGATGTAACTACAGGTGGACATGATATTAGCAGGATCTCGATTTACCTCGCAGAAGAATACAAATATGCACTGTGAGTAATCTCTGAGACTTTCAGGAAACTACAAAAATGGCTTAGAGACTCTTTTTTACAATTCGTCCACCCAACTGAGAAAATCACTGAGCATCCCAGATGCCTCAGTAAGGACACCTAACCTGATTGAAGAAGCACATCTGAGGAACATACAAGGGTTAAAAACTACCAGAGATGCAGAGAATTTACCCTGCCTTGGTTCATTCATTCTGGTGTTATTACACGATTTTTCCAGCACATGTGACAAGATCACCCGGCCTCTGTATGCTGGAAGTTACACACAAAGCACAGCATGAGAATCACAATCTTTCTTGCATTTATGATAGAGAAGGTAAAGAGGGAGCCATTTTTCTAAAGTCAGGTTTATTTCTTTCAGTTGTCAATTGACTTTAGGCTAATTGAGATTAATCTGATCTGTTGATGTGGCCAAGCTGAGGATTCAGAAATAATATGCCCATAATAAAGTTACCCAGTAGCAAACTACTTCAGTCCTGGCAACTATGGTTTTTAAAAGCTTATATCAAAGATATAATTAATGTAATACATTACAAGCAATTTCTCATACACAATTCAGTCACAAATACCATTACATAATAAAGAATCTAACCACATTGTGCCCCACACTGCTCTTTGAAAGCTCCTTTTACAAGGACTCAGAGTAATCAGCACTGGCTGAAACAAATTTATCTGAATGTGCCACAACCAGTTCATCCATGCTGAAAGAGCTTTTTGGGAGGGAAGAAAGAGAACAACCACTCTTCTGAGAGCTTTTCCCACTCAAGACACCCCCATAGCTACCATAAACTGTTGAAAATGCTACAAAAAAGTTGGTAGTACAGGAGCTGTGAGAGGCCAGGAAGAAGGCAGTTGTGTCCTTCCCAGGGCCTAAACCAAAACTAACTGAGCTCCAGGAGCTCCGGAGAAATATTGAGAAATACATAAGGAAGAGGACCCCCTTCACCAGGGACCTTCAGGTACAGCCTGTTAACCCCACAGGACCCTGCTGGATGTAGGCACAAGTAGCAGGAAAAGCCTTGCTCCTGGTAAGGCCCCTAAGGACAATGTCCACCCCAGAGGTGTTGTCTGACTCCCAGAGAAAGGGGCTGCCAAGTGTGATTTCTGTCCGTGCACCCCATGTGCCAAGGGGGGCTGTCAGCACCCTGTGCCACACATGCAGGGCATGCACTGCTGGTGATTCACCAGCATCCCCTCTCCTCCAGGGGAAAGGCAGCAAGGTATCTACCTGCAGCATGGTAGTCCTGCCTCTTTGAGAAACCTCTTCTGAGAGGACTTGGCAACTCTGCTGCATTTCTGCTACAGGGACAACAACCAAGATTGTGCCTGAAAGGGCTGGGACTTTGGCTTTGCCTTTCTTTTAATAGTTCCTTCCTTTTTTTTCCCCCAGACAGGAATTTGGATCAGAACAAGCCCATCCCCTACTGCAAACAGGCACCACAAATGAAATCACAAGTTTTCCACCTCAAAATAACTTAGTGGAGCACAGGTTAATCCGCCTCAGTGAGGCAATCTGTTGACTCCTGCCCAAGATTACATGTAAAGGGTTGAAAAGTGCTGCTGGCAAACTGATCCCCAACATTGCTGAGGCCCCAAGAGGGATGCCCTGGCCCTGCTGCAGCCCTGGGGTCAGCCCCTCTTAGCCCCTGCAGACAGGGCACGGCAATGCCCTTTTCCATCCTGTATCTCCGGTGGCAAAGCACACACCACGCAGTATTTATACAGGTGGTATACACATGGTATTTATACACTGGTGAACAAAGCAAACTACTCCACCATTCTCCATAAAGTCAAGTTTCTAACGTCACTAGGATTTGGTACAGGTTTATCTTCTTAAAAGGTTAAAAGAGAAGAAAGAGAAAAATGTATCCAGCTGGTTTTTGAAACCATGTCATTTTTCCAACCCCTTTGTTTTTATCAGTAAGTTTTGCTGGTGGACCCTGGTTGCCTGGTTGCATTGGTACTGCATTTTACAGCCACATCTTAGCAGCTGCTCTCCTGGTCTCTGCTGGGAGCATATCCCTGCTCTGTTCACAGGATCTTCAGGCAAACCTGAGGATTCTGTTAGTTTAGATGGTGGGCTGAGTCAGGACAATACAGGAAAGGCTCAAAGCTGTACGTATTCCTCTCCACAGAGTGTGCCAAACTGTGTTCTGGCACTGCTGAGAATCTGATGTGTCATACCAATGAACTCAGGCATCCTGACTGCAAAAGTAATGACTGTCAAAATCAAACACGTCGCTTGTAAGGAAACAGCAGAACATACACAAGGACAGCCTGTTTTCCACCCTACTGAAAGAACAGTTCCATCCCTGCTTGTATTCCTTGAGGCTATGTCTGTCTTGTTATTTATTCTTTGTTTCCTTCTTAATATCCATTGTATCATGTATCTTAATGCATATTTGTACTTATGATTATATTGCCTTTCTCCTGTTACATGATGTAGGCTACTGACTTTAATTCTGATTATTGACATACAACTTTTTAAAGTTTTGAAATACCTATTTTAAACTTTTTTTTTTTAAATCAGAGTGTGTGTTTATATTTTAAATTAAATTAATAAGCTTTCACTTTTCTGAAGAAATTTCATTATTAGTCTCCAGGAAATACAAAGACCTGCTTTCAGAATCACATAGGAATTTTCAAACCTGTGCATTTGATTTATTCCCCAATCAGCAGTTGCATAGATCATCATTGGTCTATCTTGTCAACCTTAAGCTTCTATACATTGCAATAGCAAACAGAGAATTTTGCTTGAGGCAAGAGGTTATTTTGTTCCTTTCTCCCAAAAGGTTGTGTGTCATCTAGGATGTGACTCAGATATTTCATCTGTGTTAAGCAATCTGCATTTACATATATATAAACCCTCACACTGAGAGTACTTTCTGCAGTTAGTGCCCAAGGGTCCCAAAAGGGAAAGGATCTACAAGGAAAGTGCAGATTTGTTGTCTATTGTTGTTTTTATTTCAAACAGGTTTTTTCCTCTTACAATCAGTGGAGCTACTTGTACCCCTGCTGCTCTGAAGTCTATCCAGCCCTACCTCTTAGAATCAAAGTCGGATGTAATATAAGATTTATAGGAAGAAGCAATGTTTTATTGGCTCAGCCGGCATAATTAGAAAAATTATGCGAGCTTTTTGGCACAGGAGACCTCCAGTCAGTTTAGAGAGTTATTTCTTAGGTACGTCTACCTCAGGAATTGGTGTAATCCAACCAAATCCTGCTCTCCTAGCCTGTTCAGCTGAAGCCAGAAGACTGGATTTGCACAGCCAGGGCAAAATCTGGCCCACAGTCAGCTCCAGGAAAACATTAGCATCATTGACACTTGAAGAAAAATCCTGCATTATTTTAGAAATATGTTTGAAAGGCTTTCCCCCTGGGCTTCTGTTCCACTATAAACACTCTAAACAATCAGTATTACTACTGTGACATACATATATGTTGCTAAATGTACAAGGGACGTGTAGGACTCACTTCCACTCGCTGTCCTGGTGCAAGAGTGGTTTTTTACTTCCTGTAGTATTACATGTACATTTCACTACACTGCATATGAGGCACATATGCCAACAACCAAGTAAAACTCTAGACAAGCAGTCAGCATTTCACCTGTAAACATCAAGGGGCCTGGGTCTCGAGGGATTGTTCCCAGCATGAAAGATTGGTCCCTCTGCTATTAACATTAGCATGTTTGGGGCTGTGATGGTTGCTTGTTTTACTGAATCAGGTTTCATGGCAGGAGTTTTCAGGGTCCTCCACTTCTATCCAAGCATGTAATGTCATTAGCTGCTGGTAGTGGACAAAGTCTTTCTAACTGGAAAAACTGCTTTGCCCTTGAGTTCTGCAAAGGTTGAGAGCAGTTGTCACTTTATCTCTCATAATAAATCTCCTATTCATTTCGACAAAGGCTTGGATATTTAACAGCGTCACACAAACTGAATCCATACAGAGCAAACAGTCAGACAGAGACTGCCATTGTGGATGAGTTATATTACCTTCAGCTTGGTGCCTAAAAACGTCCTTGAAGCATGGTCTTGACTCTACCCCAACACAATGCACATGCTGACAGATCAGAGCCTTGTAAAATAATTGGTAGTAGATAAAGTAAATCCTCATCAAAAATGTACTCTCTGATGAAAAGATCAATATAAGTAATCAAGACTGTCTGTCTGGAAGCCATGTGAAGGCTATAGAAACCGAACAAGGATTGGGAGTTTTAGTTGAAGTATTTCTGCAAAAATCATGCAGCAGCATGAGTAACATTTCTTTAGAGGAAGGAATGAGCAACGAGGAAGTGGCAGTCCTAGTTTGTCTACTCTCTCTCCCTCTTTTTCTTTTTTTCTCCCTACCTTGTCTGTTGTATTTTTTATGGTTTTCTGATTGCATTTCATTAAGAACATTTCCATTTCATGGCTGTAGGGTACTGGTTCTTAGCTATCAACTCAGCAACATCCTTGAGAATTTATGAAACTCTAAACTCATGAATAGCTGTGTTGGAACAACTGGGATTAATGATGTCTGTAAAGTTGGATTCTATTTAAAACCCAAGTCCATTCCACATACTTGTTCAGAAAGGTAATTTAAGAACACAGGCTTTTCAGAATAAACTTACTTCATGCTTGGCATTAGCTTTACCGTAACAGCTAAGAATTCCACTCACATGGACCAGGATTTTCCTGTGCTAGGCACCATAATATCCTATGCTCTGAATCAATTCTTTGAAATATGTACATGCATGCTTTGCCAAACTAGATTAGAGTTTAATTTTGTTTACATCTCTCTGCATTGTCCTATTTTTATTTATTCAGATATTTATTAAGCCATGGTGGTGCCTTAGAAGAAGAGCATAGAATTACTCTCTGCTCTACTGTACAAACAAGAAACGTGAGAATTCTTAGAGATAAAAGGTAACATAAAGACACGGAAGAGAGGAGAGAGGGAACAGTAATAAGCATCTAATGTTACCTGTGCTGTTTATGAAGCTTAAAGGAAACAGACAACTGCTTAAAACCAGGATTTTGCTAATTATTTCTGTAGTGTTCTCCCTGCTCTGCTAGTTTTCAGACAGTAGTCACAGTGTGACACATGGAGTGAACAGTAGTCATCAAACAGAGGAAGGTGACAGACTGGTGACAGAAACTTTTCTTACTCTCCAGCAAGCACTGTCATCTAAAGGAGATTCTGAGATACAAGGATGTCCGTGCACCACCTCCAAGACAAATAAAATTCAGAAGCATGACGTCCTTTTCATGGCTTGCCCAGAACAGCACAGAAAGGAATTCTTTATACCAACTTGTTCAACTCTTTTAGTCACAAAGGCCAGCCAGTATCTTTAATTGTGTTTGATTTAGTTTGTCTCCAGGATCTGGAGGTCCAAATAGGGATATATCTCATTCATTTTTTCATTTGCTACCTCAGACACAATCTCAGCTTTCTCCCTCATCCACATGTATCCACTTCCCTCTGACACCTTTCTGCATTCTGCCTCCTCACTCATTCATTCCAGCTATTCTCCCTGTATGATCCCCAAGGCCCACTTTCTTCTTCTCCCCTCTCTCCCAGGCAGTGCTGCACTTCCTTTGCTCGTCTAAGAGGAAGCTGGCACACTCGTAATCCAGTAACAGCAACAGCAAAAGCCAAAACAAAAAGGGGCAGTGAGAACTCACATGCTGGCAACAGCTGAGGTGCAACAGAAAGTCATGAAGAGCACAAAATTGGTCAGTCTTAAAGAACTTTTATAGGAAGTTAAAGGTCTTCTAAGTTCCATTTTGTTTGCTTCTTCTCTACTGACTGCAACCATGATCCATATGCCTTTTATAACAACAAACAAAACAATAACAACAACAAAACCACCAACAGGAAATCCATAGAGATAGTGGTCTCAAAGGAATCACACCAAGCTCCCCTGAGCCACATGTTTGTGGAGCATTCAAGGGTATTCATCAGAATTATCATTTTGTGCCTCCTCAGCTCTTCCCTTGACATTCTATGTTGGCCACGGCCACAGATGGGGTACTGGTTTGGATGGACATTTTCTCTCAGGTACCCGTGTTCATGCTTATACTAAATGATCAGGGTGGAAGAAGTTCTCATCTGGTTAAAACCAACATCAACTTACTTACTGTTCTTGTCTTACATTAGTGTTGGGGTAAAAAAACCTTCAAACTTATCAGCAAAGCAAACATGTTTATCAGAAGAGTTCGATTCTGTTTCCCAGTATCTAGTTTACTTTCCTGCTGAATTACAGAAAGGTTAAGAGTTTGATTTGGCATCCATTAAATGCTTTGCCACACAATAGAAATACCAGGATCTCTCTGAGCTAAATGTAACACCCTAGGATGGCATCAGCAGTTGTATGAACAACTCGATTTCTGGTCAGTTCTAATGGAAAAATGTTCAGTTTTTCAAATGTAGTTAACAAGGCATGATTTTCAAACATAAGCAAGTCCCCACCAAATTCCATGATGATGCAATGTGTTGATTTGTTAAATGATAAATCAAGCAATTTATACGCTTGCTACATTCTCATTGAAGTATTTCCATCTCCTCCTTCAAAAAACTCTTGGCAAAAGAGGATCAAAAATCTACAAAGTGTCAACTTAAGACATTAAAAAAGTCTTAAAATTTTTACAGTGTCTTAACAGTTGAAGAGAGGGTTTTTGCACAGAAAATATTGTGTAATCACATCTGGCAGTGCTATGAAGTAAAGATATAAGAAACACTCAGGAGCAAGTAAAAAATGGAGTCAGTTATGTTCAAGCTAATCTATAACTGCTGGTTCAAGATATCAACTCATAGCAGTAGATACGAAGTCATTCAGCTGCTGTGATTATACATTGCATTATGCATTGCCTTGGGATAGGAAGCACTTTGCCCACTTAGTAAGGCAGCATGGGAGAGTATACAATCATTATCAAAGTATATATTATTAAAGGATTAATGAAATTTATATGAGCTTCCATTGAAGTCTCATCATTGATTTCAGTGGGAGGTGAATAATGTTCGACATATCTTGAATTCTTACCCAGCTGTGAAGAATAGAGGACAGAAGAGAGATAGAAGGTTAATCACTAAAATACAACTACAAATTCTTATGTTTTAGCAAATTAGTGCAATTTAAGAAAAATATAAATTTGCATAGAACTTTGTCATGACTTTCATTATTTGGATTTCTGGACCACAGAAAAAAATACCCAAAGACAGTTCTTCTCCCAAGGCATTCTTCATTAAAACAATTCAGATAATCTTCCTGCCTGTAAGCCCATAGGAATAACTTTCCCGCATTAGCTTTCAAGGGCCTTTGAATAAAAAATGATCTGAGGAAAATTATTTTTAAAATAAGTTTTGGTGTAGAACTGACTAAAACACATACATAAATACACTCATGTTCCTTTCACTTTCTGAGCAAATATTAGCTAGAATAGTGACTAATTAGCAGGTACGCCCAAAAGAAAAACCATGAGAGTTTCTTGACATTCTATTCAATTCTCCTTGGTTTCAAAATATAGCATGCCAAAGGTTTTGCTCCATTCAGAACTTTCATATGGGTTTGATCCCCAAATACCCTAGTAAATAATTCTAGAGCCAGGTATCTTTTTGGATACAGCTAACGTCTCCTATGTACAGAATGAGATCATTCAGTTCTTTCATGACTGGCCAAACTGGAAATTCTTTCCCAAAGTCTTACTTGTCTTTGATCTTGATATGTACAGGATTTTGTTAGGAAATAAGTAGCACTAAATGGAAAAACCCACTGGATTATCCAGGTGTGTATACAGCAAGGTCTGTGGTTGAGACCACCTTACGCTTTGAAATTAAGGTGGGTTTATTTTAATCCAGAAATATCTTTATTTACATAAAAGAGTCCCAAGAGGTGAAACACAAGAGGTGAAACACTTCTCTTCCATGACTGAAACAAGAGAGCTTTACTTACTTTGCTCAGATTAGGACAACATGAAATGTACTTTATTTTGTTCCTAGTGGCAAGGTATAACAAAGTCGTTGCAGGCAGAAGACCCCATTCCTAACCTCAGCACACCAAAATATGGAGAAAAGGGTTTGCATTTAAAATTATCAATTTTAAATAATTAGGTTTTTTTACTCTAGGAGCAACCAGCATTGATTTCCTGTCAGAATAGGATGTAAATGTAGAATTTGTTCGTTTCTTCTTGAGACACTTATAATAAAATTATTTAGCATGGGATAGAGATGGAAATCAGACACACAGAGAAATTTTGCACATTGGCATTCTACATAATGAAGCTGATAGCAAATCCAAGGACTCCTGACGCTCAGCAGACTGCCATATCCACCTCTGTAAGAGACTAAAGTCCTACCAGACTCCTGCTAGTGATAATGCCATTACTTTGATTCTGAATTAAAGCAAATTTATTTTGATAGTTTTTCTGTTAAAATTTCTTGCATTATACAACAAGATTCTTACTGTAAATTGTGTCCATGTCCAGACTCAGACTTAAACAGAAATGCCCAGTTTTAATTTCCTAAATATTTCAAATGAGTTGCAAGTGGTTTGAAACAGTTCAACTGTTTTCTCTACCCCATCAAGAGATGAGTTTGTAGAACACAAGTTGCCTAAACCAGTTCATCTTAGTGCAAGGCACTGGGTATATGAATTTAAATATTATGCTCTACATAGACAGTGAGCTACACTATCTCATTGTAGCTATGGGTAGTATGTAGTATGGGTATGGGATACCCGAAGAAAACTGTAATGAAAAGATTTGTATCTTCCTTTTTTCATTATGATAGGAAATTTCAAACACTTCTACATGCAATGCAATTTAATAAGCTACCTTGATATTACTCATTATTTAGATGCTCAAAAGAATAGAGTTAACAGGTTTAAGTAGTTATTTCAGCTACAATAAACTGACTGCCTGAGATCCATCAACATTCTCCCCCTAAATACCATATGCAAAATGGCAATTAATTGAACCAAGTGTAAGCTGCTTTGCATGTTCTTTCTGTTTGTAAAGAGGAATACTTAAAATTGCAACTCACCTCAGCAGTAAAATAATAACAGCAATCAGTACAGATCTATTGCTCTGAAACCTCTTGTTGCAACTAAAATTAGACAAGCAGTGCAGCCAAAGAAACACTAAGATTCTTACTTTGAATTGTGTCCTATCCATGTTCATACTCATACATAGGCAGAAATAACCCGATTTTGTTTACTAAGTACTTTAAATGAGTTGTAAGTGGTTTAAAAATCAGTTCAACTGCTTTATTTAGCCCAGCAGTGGCAGGCAGGAGTTTGCTGTCCTGTGATTGGTCTTAAAATAAAGGGTGATGCCATGATCTGTGGAAAGCAGAAGCTTGCTTACCCCCATTCCTGCTTTGCCTCTTACTCTGTTTGCTGGCTGCAGAACACCCTCAGAGAGCAGGTGGTGTACTCAGCACCAGGCTGGGCTCTCTTCTCAATGTCTGGTAGTTACCAGTGTTTTGACAGCTACAAAATAAGGAGAGCATTGTAACAGAGCAGTACAGTCACAGCCACAAGGCTCACAGTCCCTCTCCTTCCTGGAAGTGGGAACTCTTGTAATGTCTTACGTCCATGACAATGCCTAGGGGTTCGGGAAATCATACTTTTACGAAGCATTTGATGAAAGATGACTATATATAAGAAAAGGAATTAAGCTAGAACTCTGATTCCCTGTTCCTGAACAGGCAGAAGCACATTTAACAATCTCATGGTGATTTTTAACAACTAAAGAGGATCTCTGAAATTTAAATGAGTTAGGAAAACAAAAATGGAAACAGAATTAGTAGTAAAAGGCTGGTACTGCAGCATTTAGATGTGTTACAAGATGAGGACTTGTATGAAGACCTAAAAGCTCCCTCCAAAAAATTTCAAACCACAAATATGTCATCTGTAAAATATATGTTTTCAGTTCATGTACCTGAGAATTTGGAGGAACAATAAATCATAAACCACATATGATTTTTTTCCAAAACTATAGAAAATAATTAAAGTCATGATGGATAATCTTGCACAAAAGGGCGATGAAATTTTGGAGCCAGGACATCCACTGCCAAGGAGATACAGAATGATAAGCTTGGCTCCTTAGACAGAAGCTGAGCCTCTAAACTCGGTCAGCACTGCAGATAAGAATTAAACTTAGAGCCTGAACCTCCCATGCAATGTTCAGACTGAACTAAGAGTTACCAGCCAATATGGGCATAATCTTAGTCTGTCATGCTTTGAGGATATGTGCAGCACTAATAAGCATGCTCAAATCTGAACAGTTTTACAAAGAACATGTGCAGAAGTGACTCATCAAGTGTCACTGAAAAAGCCTCAGAAGGAAAAATACACTAAAATGTGTTCAACAGCAGATCCTGAAGCAGGCAAAGAAATGCAAATAAAAACTCAGGACTGGTTTGGGAAAATAAAAAGTCATTAAAATGAGGGGCTACATGCAATTACTGGGACAGAAGAAATAATTATGCCAAGCTGGTGGAGAAGAAAAACAGAAGAAAAAAAAATTAATTGTATTTAGTCTCCCACCAAGGATTCTGAAGGTCAGATTTGGCTCATGTACATTATTAATATACAACAGAATAAGCAATTTATGAAATAAAGATGCACAGGCAAGGCAAACCCACAATATTGCCAAACAGATTACAAAATGCCAAACAGATAACAAAGCATTGGTGGTGATATTAGTCCAAAAAAGGTGTACTCAGCACTATGCAGAAGAGGAAAACTGAAGTCTGAAATCCAGCCAGACAAACCAAATGAGAGCTATAACCATCATTCTAACACTGTGAGAACCGAGCAAACACTGAGGGTGAAAAACCTACCAGCTTTTATGCAGCATACACAACTGTGTATGCTGTGAAAAGTGATGCCTCTAGCTGAATTAAGTGCCCTGTTGTGCTGGGTTGGCCTTGGCTGTATGCCACATGCTCATCTCTCCCTCAGTGTGGGCTCCTCTCTACATGCTTCCACCGGTCCTGCCAGGAGACTCCTCCAGCACAGGTTTCCCACAGGGTCACAGCCTTTTTTGGGCATCCACCTGCTCTGGTGCGGGGTTCTCCATGGGCTGCAGGTGGATCTCTGCTCCTCCATGGACCTCCATGGGCTGCAGGTGGATCTCTGCTCCTCCATGGACTTCCATGGGCTGTAGGGGCACAGCTGCCTCCCCCTGGGCTGCATCACGGCCTGCAGGGGAGTCTCTGCTCCAGCAACTGGAGGACCTTCTCCCCCTTCCTTCTGCACTGACCTGGGTTCCCACAGAGCTGTTTCACATATTCTCACTCCTCTGGCTGCAATTGCTTCTGTGGAGTAATTTATTTCCACTTCTTAAACACATCGTTCCAGAGTCGTTACCACCACCACCGATGGGCTCAGTTTTGGCCAGCAGCAGGCCCTTCCTGGAGCTGGCTGGCACTGGCTCTATGGAATGCAGGGGAAGTCACCCCGACAGTCCCCCTGCTATGAAAACCTTGCCACACAAAACCAATACAACGATGAATTTAAGGACATTCAACATGGTAAAGGTGATTCACCATATCGCTGGGCAGACAATGGATCAAGAGTAGCCCTGAGGAGAAGGACTTGGGGTGTTGGCAGATGACATTCCAGATGTCAAGCCAGTGGTATCCTGGGCTGCACCAAAAGCAGTGTGGCCAGCAGGTCGAATGAGGGGATTCATCTGGAGCACTGCATACAGCTCTGGGACTACCAGCATAAGAAGAACATAGACCTGTTGGAATGGGTCAAGGGAAGGGCTACAAAGATGATCAGAGAGCTGGAGCACCTCTGCTGTGAGGAAAGACTGAGAGAGCTGGGGCAGTTTAGCCTGGAGAAGAGAAGGCTCTGGAGAGACCTTAGAGAAGCCTTTCAGTCCCTAAAACGGGGCCTACAAGAAAGCTGGAGAGGGACTTTTACTAGGGCAGAGAGAGATAGGACAAGGGGGAATGGCTTCAAACTGAAAGAGGGCAGGTTTAGACTAGATATAGGGAAGAAATTCTTTACTGTGAGGGTGGTGAAACACTGGAACAGGTTGCTGAGAGAATCTGTGGATGTGCCATCCCTGTAAGTGTTCGAAACCAGGTTGGTTGGGGAATTGAGCAACCTGGCCTAGTGGAAGGTGTCCTACAGCGGGGGGGTTGGAACTAGATGACCTTTAACACAACCACACACTTAAGATGTCACTCTGTAATTAAGGAATGTTGACTAATACTGCTGACAAATGAGGCAAGTTACTTCATTACTTCTAACCGCCAATGCTCTTAGCTCTCACTTTTTTTTCCCATTTAGACAATCTAATCTCCATAGAAAGTTTTCTTCCACATTCCAGAGCACCTTGAATAACCAGTTCTAAAATTATTGTAATAAAGTAAAAAGTGATAACAATATATAACACAGAGCTCATCTGCCATTTACTGTTAGAGTTTAACTTTCTCTCCACATGATTTTCAGCCTTGTTTTCCCTGGAGAAACCTCTATGAGATTCCTCAAGTGGTGTGACATGTTATATTAGAAATGCCAGACTGTATCATCTATTCTAAGAACCAGGGAAAGGAGCCCATGGCCAGAGAACATCCACCATTTTCTTCCACAGTGGCAGTGCATATATTTATTGTGGGGAAGTTAACAAGCCATTGAAAGAAAGGGTGGAGGGTGAATCCCTGGGTAGGGCTGGAAAGTAAAACCCTCGGGAGTAACCTGTAGACTGATGGAAGGAAAGAATGACTGAGGCTATCAGAGACAGGCAAGAAAAGCTTGAACAGGACAAGCTGAGGAGAGCAACTAAACCTTTACAGAGCTTGGGGATAGGGTGTGCCGGATCCTCCGCTTAAGTTAATACCAACTTCGTTGACGTTAATTGCAGGCTGTCATTATGTTACGTTGCTTTCCACACCACAATAGCCTCTTCTCTGACCAATCCAATTCTTTCATTTTGCCAGTTGACATGGCAAGCAATGACTTCACAGATCTGAGGCACAATGCCCAGGCACAAACCCAACCCGGGCACAAACCCCGGGTCCCAGCTATCTCTGGTTTATCACACTTGTGAGGAGGTACAAGTTCTTAACTCTGCTGTTGTAATTTGAACACAGAAGGCCGATGAACTTGGCTTTCATTAAGAGACTTACTACTACCACTACCTAAAGTCTGAATGCTTACCTTTGCCACCCTCATATTACATTATCTACTTACAGGTTGTAATTATGACATTTATAGTATATATGATATTGACATTTTATCTGGTGTTTGAAATTTTAGATTAAACCAGTATAATCAATGTCTCAAGTTTTGCCCCTACTTCTATGAAAGAAACCAAGAAAAAAAGGTAAAATTGGAAGTATTATATCCATCCTCAGAATTACGTGGTTTACTGTTACAAGAGGTACATTTAGTGATCAATCCATTGGTACAGATTTTTGATACAAGATCCAAATGAGAGAAGAATATTTGTCAGCTATATCCTTGGCTGTTGCAATTAACTTCCAACAACTTCCAATAACTTTCAAATAACTGGTGTCTGTCATCTCTACAGATCTATCCTGAATTAATTTCCATTAGTTGGAGTTGATGCTGAGATGACAAGATTCTGGTTTTCACACACATTAAAACTGAGAAAAACAGACAAAAATGCAGGAAAGAAATAAATAATGCCTGAATTTCCCTGAAAATTCCCTCGTGGAAATTAAAGTGCTTTGTTTTAGTGCCAGCCACTAACAAAAACTATGGTCCCTTAGCATATTCCTGATATACATTAACAGTATGCTAAGTTCCGTTATTAGAACACTGCAAAACTTGCTTCTGGGGTTTCTTTCCCCTCATACAACTGTAGGTGAGAGCTTGCTCCTCCCTACCTATGTAAGCAGCTCTTTTCACTGTATTGTCTGGGAAACTGAAAAGTCCTTGAACTACTTTTTTTATCTACATGAACCACTTGAAACAACCATTCTTGTGACCAAAGAATATGTTTGCTTAAAGCCTTGTGTTTTTGTGATACTTTCTTCTGCAGACCTGGTTCCCCTGGCAGTCAGTAAAAAACCAAAAAATCTTGATAGCTTTCAACATTTCATAAGCCACCTAACTGAGTGACCTGAACTTCTTCTGCACCTGTCATGTTATTAACAGTTTCATTCACTCCTTGGGGTGGAGAGGGAGGAAGACAGAGGCTGTAAGGTTGGATAAGCTGAATACTGGAACATGTCTGACTGTCCCTAGAGATCAAAAATCTCCATCTGAGCAGTAGCAATCATAACAACTCCAGAATATGAAAAGGTTTGATAAAAGTACCTAGGCAATATCTTTTCAAGAACACCTCTGGGTACAACGGGGGCAGCCTTCTCTGGGCACTGCTAAATGCTTAGCGGAATAACATATTCAAGTCTGACACACATTGCTTTGGTCACAAAGAGTTATGAGAGTGAAAATTAAAAACTATCATAGAAGAAAGAGGAAGTGTTTGATATTAGCACTCTGCTTAGCAACAATCCCAGTAAAAGAGGACAAAGGAAAAGCAGCCCTGACCCCAGTGACACACCTAGTCATCCTAGGTATAGACACCCTCCTCGCCTTTACCAGGTGAGTACGAAAAGCACTGATTGCCCCCTCAGCAAGCTCATCCCTTTATCAGTATTCCCTTGCTCTAACACACCCAGTGGAAAACAAGAAACTCTCTCCAAATGTTTCAAAGCAACACAAGAAGATCCTGACTTTCTGTTATGCCCCTCATATGGAGGTGGGTGTAACTGAGGAGGGAGGCAAGCTCTGCTCCTTCTACCCATCACAAACAGCCTGTTGTTAAAGGTATACCCACGTTGGTTGCTGAAAGCCAAGTTTGTTGGGTGGCTTGTCTAATTGTTTAAGTGAGACTAGAGTATATTTGTTTAATATAGCTAACTGGTCACGTAAACAAGAAATCATTTGCCTTTTCTATGTACAGATGAATTTATATTCATTATGAATACTGGCACAGAATAAAACAATGTTCTATGGGCAGGAAATGCAGTATTTTCTTTTCTCCTGGTTTGCTGAAGCATAAAGATACAAATCTAGAGTGTGTAAACAGCTTACTACTGATTAGGAAGATGTAACTTCATTAAACATCCTGGACGTTTTGACAGAGAACATGTTTCACGCTACAGCAGGCCAAAATGTTGACTTAAGTACCCCACTATTGCCATAGCAGGGTTCCACCAATTTCAATCCAGAAATCAAATCCAGATAAGACTCCTTAAAGAAACTATTTTAAATTTATTTTATAGTACTAAATGCGTGAGGATCTGATCTCTTTAGAGCTAAACAAAAGTGGAAATAGGGGCTGAACTGGAAAAATAATGAAAGAAAATGACACCATTCAGTTCAGTAACACCTGAATGGAATATTGCATTAGACTCTCCTATTCTTTTACAGAAATACTTTAAAATGTTTAATTGCAGGGTAGGATTTTGGTAAGAACCCAAGGGAGTTAGGTTATGGCTGTGATCCCATTTCACAATTAGAACACCTTCCTGAATTTGTCTCCTTCCCCTGCTTCAGCAGAAGTTATAAACACAATCAGAGACTGCTGAACTGAATCTTACAGACATGTAGAAGGTAAAATTGTCCCATTTTACCCAAAGAAAGTCCTTTCTGCCTCTCCACACATCCTAGTTTTTGTGAGTTTTTTGCTCCTTACTCCTGAGGCTCCCCCACCCCAATTATATCTCCCAAGTCCCTCTGGCTAAATCCCCCACTGAACAGCAGCTTTCATTCCATTTTTTATGATGGAGATTTTTTTTAATCCATCAGCTACCTGCACTCCAGTAAAATGTGAGGAGGCTAAAGCTGAGGGTGAGCTGAGGGAAAATGATGTATATACCAAATGCTGGACTGGGAATTGTTTTTGCCAAACCTAGCAGTTTTAAAATAATGGTTTCACTAACTTTGAATAGTTTTGTCCATTTTTTACTATATTAAAGTAAGATCTATTGACCTAGGAAATAGACAGAAATCTGCCCAGAGCAACTCATCCTACCTATCTCCAATACCAGGCTAAAAAAGATAAAGTGACAAAAAGTAGCAATACTGTCTGTGCTTATTGTAGTATGCATTTGTTCCTGCTTTTGAAACGATTACCCAGTAAAACTGCAAAAAGTCAATGTTCAGGGGAAAAAAAGTCTGTTGCACCTTTACTGGCAAGCCTTATACAATTGATTCATTGCCTGTTCCTCTAATTAGTAGTTCTCATAACTCTGTGGATGTGAACGGAATTAAACAGGAATGATTCTGAAACAATGTCATAATGATCATAGACTATAATCAATCTTTATAGTCCTAGAAAGCTGGTGTAAGACTGGCTGGCTGGCTGAAATTACTCCTGATATTTTCTATGAGAAGGCAAAACCAGAGAATTGAGAAGTATGTTTCAAGGTTTAAGGCCGTCTCTGACAAATGCAGGATAGGTGTAGGTGAAGCTGGCTGATGGGTGCCTAATGCCTGTTGGTGCCACACAGAGGGGCTTCCATGGCATGCGCTCAGAGTGACCATGGGAGACTGCAGGACCCTTCAAGGTTATTATTCTGTTCTTTTTACAAGAAGATCAGCTGCCCCAATAAGCATGGAGTGAATTCTTAATGCTGGGTCCCCACGTATGAAATATTCCACAGACTTCAGAAATCAGTGGGGTTTTTTGCCAAGGAGCTGCCTGGCATTAATTACAGTACCAAAAAACTTAGGACAGTAACTTGCAAGCCATCTACATAACTGTAAAGCAACACCACATTAAATTTGTTCCAGGACCTGTTATTTGTGGAGGAGGACTTGCGTTTTATTTGCAATCATGTTACGTTTCTTTACTAGACTGAACCTTAAAATGTACGTACGTAAATGTATTTACTCCTCCCGAAATGCAAATACCATTGGCCAGTTTCTGAGGAAGGAAGAGCATCCTCTGTTTACCTGTTCATTAGCTAAAATCCCCCAAACCTCACCTTTCTACACTCTCTGAATCAATCTGGGACTGAAGCCAAAGTCACCTACTATATAAGAGCGACAAAGCACAGATGAACTACGGTCCTGATCAAGTTTAGACCCAACATCCTTGTGCCAAACTCCGCTCAAGATGGGGTTTGGCAGGGGGATATGGCTACCGGAATGGGCTTTCCTGTTAGCAATTTGCTGTGTCCATCAAATAGGTAAGAAGTTTTCTTTTTTATTGGGAAAAGAAAAGATACTCTGTTTAGACCTAGTAATATATTTTAAACAACTGTGCTAATTGATTCATATAAGAGGTGGTTGACGAGATTTCTTTATATATTTTCATTGAATATTAAATGTCTGTCTATTAACTGGACGGATTTAATTTAATATTGCCTCAAACTTCTGTATGTTACTACATATGGAAAGTAGCTGTGAAGATCAAATCCAAAAGAACTCTTATTCACGTCTTAAAATGCCAGTTTTTCAGTATTGCATATGCCTTACAAAAGCATTTTATTCCTGTTGCATTTTGTATCAGAATTCATTATGAACGTTATGGTTCTTATGAAATCTAAACCACTACATTTTCCAGTTGCTAGATCAGACCACTGGTCAATCTTTTTCAGTATTTTGTCACCTACCAGGGGCTAATTCCAGATTCCTCAACATTTTTTGCAACTTCTTTTGCAAAAGAAACCAGGAGGGAATATTCATATGGCAAGGATTTTCAGTAAATAATTTTGCAGCAACTAACCCTATGCAAAATATTTATATAAATTACGGATATTGAGTATGAGCAGGACAGGGCGATTTGTGTTACACTACAATCCATTATTTTGGATGGGGTTTTCTTACCTGCCAATATTATATCCATCAGGGCTGGTCTTGGCAGTTATCATTAATATGAGTAACCCTGTTAAGTTGATGGAACTAATCAAATTGGAACTACTTGCAGGAGTACCAGCTTGATAAGTCAGTCCCGTTCATGTACAGTAATTTCTGGTTTGTCAGCTAACATTTTAAAATCTGCAGATTGCCTAGGTAAATTTATCTTGCATATAATTTTCAAAACACTGAGAAGAGCAAATATGATTTTAGGCTGCTTTATAGTTTGTGAAATAAACACTAAAACACTGGCCATTTCATCTATATTGTATTTGAAAACACAACGGTCTTGTAGAATATAAACTTATGCCCAGAGTTACGCCATGTCAGTCAGAAGTATTTTCAGCCATTCACAGAACAAGAAAGTTATTTCTCCTGTGCAGTGCTAATCTGATAAACTGCTTTGAGAAATGAGTGGTGATTAGACAGTGTTCAGCAAACACCTCTTTATTTGAATCACGCCCTGTGGAAAATATTTTCCTATATCTGGACTAAATAATACTGGTCCTATCCCATGCCATCTCCACAAACGCTGTATGCCTGCCTTTACATTTTGTGTCAAATATTAACTTTTATAGACTGATGACAACAATAATTACCAGCTGGATATGGACTTTGCAGAATGCATCCAGATATTCTTAATAATTTCGTTAATTTCAAAATTATCAAATACTAAATTATCTTACAACTGAGAGATACTTATTTTTATAATAGTAAACAACGTGGCATTGTGTAATTGCTAAACAAACCAATGCAGGTAGAATTTCCTTGGGAATGATGTATTTGCTAAGTAAACAGAAGCTCCTGCTGTTTCCTTGAGAAAAATTAACAGAACAAAATACATGTATAGATCTATTTTGCTCCCTTACATAGGTTCCCACACTAGAATAAACAAACCTTCTATGATTTCTATGCCTGCTGAGATTCCTGTGGATTTATAATGTGAAAACAAAGTTCAGCCCATTATGTAGAGTTAAAGAGGCATTTCTCTTACCTGATCAGCATCAATTTTTTCACCAATTATATTTTCATCAATTATAATCAGTATAAATTGTAGTGATATGAATACCTTTACTTAATGTTGTTATCTAGGGTACTCAAAGATGAGCAGGAAATGGAAAATGGTTAAACTCTGTCCCACATCACTTCTTTGCACATCACTAGCAGTCAAACACAAAGTTAAATGGGTAAAGAATTAAAACTTTAGAGCTGAAAGAAACTGCAGACACTGCAGCAAATTCTAGCTGTGGTGGGGCTGCCCAGAACCCTCTCCTCCAAAGCCAGTCTCTTGGGGTCCTCTTTAGGATAGGGGACCTGAATTCCTTCAGACAGGCATTCTTTAGCTCAGGGATCAAGTAATAAATCTGCTTACTTGGTGCACAGCCGGAAGATATATTTTAAAAATATATACTTTTTAAAAAAGGTGCTCCTAATCCAATTATTTTAAAGGCCAAGATAGTTGTTCAGCCTTCACGAAGGTACACGGGCTGAGGCTCTTCAGTGGAGGAAATGCTCAGCAGGGAATGTAAGCACCAAAGGGGACTGGGGCTTATGGCACACCCCTGACTTCAGCATTTCCCCCTCTTCCACCAATAGGGCTCTCAGTTCAGTGACTTGGGTCTTACAGATCCAGTTCTGACTCAGTGAACTCTTCTCACCTATTATGGAAAAAGGGGGCCTAACTTAGGGTAAACTCCATAGGCAGTTCCGCTTTGACTGAGAAATTCTCTAGACACCTACAGTGCTCATTCACATAATCCAGATGAGGATTCAGATATTAGTCATTTAATCACTTAAATCCTGTGAGGATTTAGACTTGGCAGGTTATAGGTACATATTAGTCAATATGTCACAAGCACAGTTATCACATCCTGACTGGATTCAGTCCTTCACAAAATAAAGTTGTAGCCCTTCAACTTTTACAGGAAGTGCCTGACATATTTGCTTACAAAATCCAAGACCTTGAGATGTCAACCCAGGAGATCAGGGTCATTCTTTTTCTAGGAATCAAAGCATTCAGGAGATTATTTGTCGTCTCTCAAAAGTCTTTGCTTCAGGTGATGCAGCAAGAACCCTTGGTCAAATAGATTTACAGTATGATGCTTAAGGTTTTCTGCAGAGAAGATGTGAGTTTGAACCATCTCTGAGTGGGTAGATGGGTAGAACAGGGAGCCTGGTTCATCTGGTTACTTCTGGGTTACTGCTCAGGCTACTGCCCTTGTACTGTGCCTCAGAGGTACCTTCTTTTATCCGGCTGTAAAGCAAATCTAGATCACTGATTGAGGCTTCCCATCTGCTCCCTGAGAGAAGGCACTATGCTTAGACACTAAAGAAACTGTCATAAATATCTGCAGCCATTATTGGATTAACCTTGAAGTGCCTTGATTCTTTTAACCACTTCCATTCCTTTTCTTATAATGTAGCTTCTACACAACAATTTTAATAAATTACTTGCCTGCATTTTGTAAATTCCTCCTGCATTTTTTCACGTATTAGTGAGATCTAGTGCAGCAGTGAAGTAAGGGCTGCTATCCAGTCATTAGAATCTCTTGCAGTGAGTTTTGAGAGAAACAAAAAAAGCAGATATACATATGTTATTTGGATTACAAACTTTGTGTATTTGTAATAGAACGTCTCTTTCTATAAATACATTTTAGGTTTCTTGGGGAGCCTGTTTCATTTTCTCTGATACGTTAAAGGACTCTCCCCTTTGTTTTACAGACACATATCTGGGTCCTTTGATCCTAGCCAAATGCTTTGCTTTAAAAGTTCAGATACAGGATATTACTCTTAATGCTTTTCACATTTTTTTTCACAGGAGGTCAGATTGGAATCCAAATAGGAAGTCAATTCTCTGGGGGTCTTCTACGGAAACAAAATGGTACATTTGTTTATACTGTATATTTGTATTTATTTGTTACATCTATACTGAATAATAAAAATGCCTTAAAAAACTCCTTCTTAACATATTGCCAGTAGTGTCAGATAAAAAGAAATGTGTACTAACAAGCACCTCTCTCTAAGAATAGTAATATATTTACTAGACACCAGTTACTAAGTACACACAGAGTATGGTTATATTTGTATAATCATAGTTAACTAAGAAAACAGATGTGTTTACAGAGGCTGCATGCATATGTGCATGAACATGTGTATATAAAACCAAAGTGATGTTTGGTTCCTTTTAAAAGAGGAAGTGAGACCACTTTGGCCTGCTGTGAAATCAAGATGGCAACCCATCCTCACTGACTTTTACCGTGTAAAGATTTGTATCTGTCCTGTACAACCAATTTGTGGCCACTTTGAAGGGTTTTCAGCCCCTTAATAGAAAAATATAAAACAGAGAAAAGATGATAATTAAGGTTTTTATTCCCTCCTTAGAAAGAGGAGGTGTAATGAGAAGGTAACTATGCTTTTGTACCAGTAAGAGGCTAATTTAGTACAGCTTAGCCCTTTGTATTGTTCAGTGTCTCTGAAGAATTCCAATATCCTAATGCAACACAGTTTCATAAAAAGTTCAAAATTAAAAGGTAAAAAATTCAGATCACAGCTGAAAGTAATTTCTTATGACTTAACTATCCTGAGTTCAAATTTTAGTATGCACTTTTAACCTGTGCAAAATAAAACAGGCTTAACATTGTTTCCTTGGCATATTAACTCTCTAGTCCTTCCTGGGTCTATCCTAGCTGCAAATTTTGGTGTTGTTATACTAGTTTTTGATTTCTTTTTTTTTTTTTCCTAGCTTCTTTCAGAATTGCAGCTAACTTGAACATCATCCCACCACTGCTGACAAATCTAGCAATAACACGTAAGTAAAGGAAATGACATGTGTTCAGTAACTGTTCAGTTTTAGGGGATATAGACAGAAGACTTTAATACAATTGGGGAAAGGCACTGGTAAAGGCACTGGAGCATTCAGAGGAGAAACACGGTGATTAAGAAATAAACTGTTGTCTTAGCTGAAATGAAGGTGACTAATTAAGCTCTAGCTGAACATAACTATAACCATTTATAAGGGTATATGAGTAACAGATAAATGATGAGTGAATACACAGGTGTATAATGGTCAGATAGAAAACAACAAATGGAGGTAGGCAGGCAAAATATATTCAATGAGAAAATGAAGCTTTGGATGAGTTAATTCTCCCCATGTGAAGGCTGGGGATTTTAAGTCATTCTTTAACAGCCAGTTTTAATTCACAGCTTCCAATCCCGCTCACAACGGCCGTGTGTGCAGCACATGGGGCAACTTCCACTTTAAGACCTTTGATGGAGACATATTCACCTTCCCTGGGCTCTGTAATTACGTTTTTGCCTCCCACTGCAACGCTCCCTATGAGGACTTCAACATCCAGATTAGGCGTGAAGTGGTGGAAAACGCTCCAACAATCAACCGCATCACCATGAAACTGGAAGGTGTCGTTGCCGAACTGACAAAGGATGCTGTCATGATCGATGGCATCAGGTAAGTTCATTCATAACACTTCTTTGGTATCCACAGACATTTTTTCCAAACTTGCCAAGTACTTTGGTGTGTTTGGGGGGAAACAATTTTGTGTTCTTCAATAAATCTGACAATTTTACCAACACGAATAATGAATAAAATGCTATTAATTCCCATCCCAGAAAAATCAATCATTCCCTTAAGAATTGCCTCAAAAATAAAATTTGGATGGAATGTTCTGAGAAGTTGGATCCAAATTTAGATCCATATTTGATAATGTTGGACCATCTTATTTTGCTTCTCTTTCCCAAAAATACACTATTTTAAAATCTCTACAGATGCCGGATACCACAAGATTTTCCATTCTTCTTATCAAACACGTGGATCAGAAGTTAACTGGCATTTTTTCTGCTTTTTCCCCAGAGTTCAACTGCCATATAGTCAATCGGGTATTACGATAGAGAAGAGTAGCATTTATGTGAAAATTAGCAGCAAAATCGGTGTTGTGTTATTGTGGAATGAAAAGGACAGCATCCTGGTAAGAACTGCTCCTGAACTTGTCTACACCTCCAGAGACTAGAGCTAATCTTTGATTAGGCCTGTCCCTACCTGTTTAGGGGGTTGCTGCTGCCCTCTTATCTCATACTGTTGAGCAATTCTTTCTTAGTAAAGATAGGCTTGTATCCAGGTAGTCCTAAAAAAATTTACATGGATTTATACCTAGTGGATAGCAGACATCTGCTTAAAACAGGATGAAAAATCACTTTCATTACATCATTAGATATTGGTATTGTTATAGGGCCCAATTACTCCTTCAAACATATATTTTTAGTAGAATTTCACTCTCCTAGGCCTTCATTTCTGCTGTGGATTTGGTTTTCTTCCTGAAGAATCAATAGAAAATGGCTGAGAGCATTATAGATACTACAGTGAAATCTGAAGTCTGTACCAATAGTATCAATAGCTTGGACTCTGCAATCAAATCTAAGCTGACTCTTTATCCTTCATGTTTGAATTAAATTGCTAAATAAAATTCCACAGATCTGACAAAAAATACTAAGACATAGCAGGTGCAAGTGTTTTCGCTGGTCTTGAAAACACTTAAGTATGTTTATACTAACTTCTATCGACTTACTATTCATTATTTTAGCTGGAACTGAATGAGAAATATGCCAATCAGACTTGTGGACTTTGTGGAGACTTCAACGGCTTTCCCATATACAATGAGTTTATTTCAAACAGTAAGTGTTTTAAATAAAAAAAATTGGTTTATGGGGTCTCCAACAGGCTCTGACATCATCAGGATTCCTCTTTCCCATCCTGTTAAATGGTTTACCCATAAGATATGATTCAATCTCTTTTTAAAAACGTGTAGTGTAGAGATCAGATTATGTAATATAATACTTTGAATTAATAATATATTTAATAATAATATTTAATAATAATATTCAATGTAACAATAATATTTAATACTATACTAAATATAATACTGGTGCTAACAACTGAGTGCATATCTTTTGTATGCCATTGTTGTACAACATGCTGGCATAACTAATCAGGTAACTCCATAAAAATGAGCAGATTTTCACTAATAAGATAAATAAATATAGAAATATATTCAATAAAACAAAAGGCAATTATATTTTCTAGACAGTACATTCCTTGTTTCATTTTTGTCTCAAAATCAGTAGATCCACATTTCCCTGCTGATTTGCATAACCTTTGTAAGATCTTACCTTTTAACTATTTCCATCTTGAGCATTTTCCTAAACCTTGTTTTATAGCAGTCCTCACTGTCCAGACCCCTGCTTAGATTTTTTTTTTCTCTGCCCTCTACGGGCTCAATTAAATCTGGAAAGAATTTGTTATATTTCTGGCAAAAATCTTAGTGTGCATCTAGATGTAATAGGCCGAGAATTTTTTTCCAGGGTGCTGTACAAAGTAAATTGAGGCAGTGACGCAGTGCTTCCTTTGGAAGGGGTGATGATCACATTTAAAGGCTTAAGGGAGCTAACTCCCTTGGCCAGTTTTGACCCAAATTCTTGAGAGAAAAAAAAGATAACAGGCAGTTGCTTTGAACAAAACCTCCAACCTCCATTATTAAACTTCTTTTCTACAGATATTAAGATGACAGCCTTGCAGTTTGGGAATATGCAGAAAATGGATGGGCCAACAGAACGCTGTGAAGACACCACTTCTATCCCAACATATAACTGCTCTAAAAATCTCGTAAGGATCTTTTGATTATGCTTTTGTTTTTCTTTTAAATTTATCTCTTCCCTTCTACAACTTCATACAGGTCAAAAGGAAGAGCCCTCAGGGAACAACAACTTTAAGAGGACTATAACATTCTGTTACATAATAATTACACAAAACAACAATACCAACTCCCCCTCATCCCCTCCAAACTTCTTTCTATTTACTGGGATTTGTTTATTTTTTTTTTCTCCAAAGGATGACATATGCGAGAAAACATTGACCAGCTCTGCATTTGCAGAGTGTAATGACCTAGTGGATGTTAAAGATTACATTGAGGCTTGCCAAGATGACTTGTGCCGCTCTGCAGAATCTAAAAACAGCTCATGCATCTGTGACACCTTTGCTGAGTACTCCCGGCAGTGTGCTCATGCTGGTGGGCAGCCCCTGGACTGGAGAACCTCAAAACTGTGCCGTGAGTATCACTAGCGATAGTCTTACTTTATGCTCAGTAACTAACAAACAACAAACTCTCAAATAACACTGAGGATGCAGGAGAAGTTACAGGCTGTTCAAGATTGAATTCTTTAGAAAATTCTGATGTATAAGTTCCAGCATGAATACTTCAGCAAAAGAGCTAAGGATTTTAATGCAAACTGAATTAAACGCTACCAAAACACTTGCATGGATACTCTAATGAGAGGCAAAGTGTAATTTAATGAACTGGTAGGATGAAGGAAGCAAATAAAAGAGAAACAAGAAGAAGGAATGAGGCAGGCATGCATGCATACTTACTCACTTAGTACTCCTGTTTCCTCATGGTGGCTACAGCATTTGTTCTCAATTAACTGATTGAATCTTCACAGGTGTATGGCTGGTTGATCACCTATTTATCTCCTCTTGCTTGATAGTGATGAGTTTGCATTGATTTAAACATATACTTGATTATGGTGGGTAGCTGTTGATACTGTCACCAGCATTTGCACCAAAACAAAAGGCCATGATGAACTATTTGTCCTTCTGATAGTATCTCAAAATGCAAATACACTAAAGCTTTAGGAATTTAAGTCTTACATTTCACTAGCAGTACAGCTGTTCCTGGGAGAGCCTTCAGTAGAACCACAGACCTTGCTGGCTTTCTGGGGCCATTACCTTGCTATCCCCAGAAATCCAGTCATCAGCAAGTTCAGCACCAGAGTCACGGAATGCACATCTCAACTGTAAAATAGGGATCTGGTAATTAAACTTGCAAATTTTGAGAGCTAGTGGTCAGTCTGCAGTTTGGTGTGGCTTTTTTTTATTTAGCTGAAAAACTTAAATGGATACAAATATTTACATGTATAGGGAACTAGAAATACTTATGACTGAAAAAAAAAAAATTTCTTCCTTTAAATTTCAGCCAAGAAGTGTCCTTACAACATGCAGTACCAGGAGTGCAACTCCCCCTGCACTGATACATGCACGAATCCTGAACGATCTCTGTTTTGTGAAGAACACTGTATTGATGGCTGTTTCTGCCCCCCAGGCAAGTTCTTAAGTACTCACATCTCTGATCTGAAAGAACAAGAGCTTACCTGTGGGATTTGGGTAGGTTCCATGGGATTTAAGCCTCATATGGTTGTATCCTTCACAGCTGCAAGTGACAAGGATTTGTCATGTGTCAGCTGCGAAAAGATGTCTGAGTTAATTGCCAATACATGTGCAATATTCAGAAAGCAGGAAAAAAGAACAGCAAACAGATCAAGACCAATCTTTCGACCAGCCACCTGTGCTACAACAGGTCCCTCTGTCAGAGCAGGTGGAATTTAAGCATACAAAGGTTGAATGCTTCACTCAGCAAACTAACATAGTCCTGCTGTCCTCAGTATTGGTATGTCCACTCACAACAACTGCAGGTCTCTTGCTAAGAAGATATTTAGGATTTGTAACAAATAAAATGGTGTAAGGAAATGCCTCTTTAATTGATCAAGGTCTTGTCTTTTTTTTTTTTTTTAAATCTAGGGACTGTATTTGATGACATCAACAATTCTGGCTGCATTCCCCAGCAGGAGTGCTCCTGTATTTACAATGGCAAAACCTATGCTACAGGAACTTCTTTTTCAGAGCCGTGCCAGACCTGGTAACCTTTGTTACTTTTATAACTCACTATCTCCTCTCATATATTTAATGGGTTTAACAGTTTATTATATGCAATTGCATCATCGGTAATTGATATGTGTATTTAACTGACTGCTACAGTTCCAAAGCACCCCTAAAGAATATGATTTGTTTTGTTTAGCAACAGCCGTAACTAGTTTTGCACTCTATCTCATGGTGATCAAAGCGAGGATTTACAATGTTTAGATTTCTCACCAGTCAATTAAAATGCTTCCTCTTTGTTTATTTTGTTCAAACATTTGGAATTCTCTAAGGGGAATGAAGTTGTAGTTGTTAATGTATTTGCAAATATTTATTTTCTCCGGAGAAAGCAAGGGTTGACACAATACAAGCTCACAATTATTAATCCTGTACCTGTGCTCTACCACATCAGCTTTGAAAATAGACACAGTCTGCATCAGGAGCAGAAGTGGAGTCATGTTATTTATTAGTTTGTGATACATTTGTATTAAAAGAAAAACAAACCAGAAGGTATTTTAATTTGTCATTGTGCTTTATGTTAGCTGAAAAAACCTAAACACTTATTTATCCAAAATCTGTTTTGGAGAGTTCACCTGTCCAGAGAAGGAAAACAATTAAATAAGCAAGGATAATGGTTACCAGAGTCATTGCTTTCAATGCATTGCATCACAGGTTCACAGCATTTTGGAAAATCTTAAGCCCGGATTCTCTGTGTCTCAAACCACAGCTTGAAAGGAAAAGCAGTAGCAAACCAGCTGCACCTAACAGCACTGAATGTCCTCTTGTTCTGGACCACTGTTACTGATTGCACTTAACTTTATTCTTCCAGTACCTGTAATGGAGGCCAGTGGAGTTGCCAAGACAAGTCATGCCCAGGAACATGCTCTGTAGTGGGAGGTTCCCACATTTCCACGTATGATAAGAAGCATTACGATCACCACGGAGACTGCACTTACGTCCTCTCCAAGGTGGGACTCCAAAGATACTTCTAGGTCATAAAGCATTATACATTTACAGAAAAAAAACATGATCTCAACCAACACTTATGAAACTTAGCACTTCTGATATACAGACATTAAATTCCCTGCCACTTAGCCAGATGTTTGCTACGCTGCCATTCCAATGACACTCATCAGTTAATTAGGATGTCACACAACCATGTGTGGTGCTCACTGGAAAATCTCCAGTTTTGTGAGAGAGCAATTGAAGAGCACTGTCTTTTTTAAGAATTTGCTTAATGTGCAACCTTCAGTACAACTAATCCAGCTTTCTTACTGGGTTGCATAATTTTTGCCATGTTACTCTATCATATGGTATTTGGCCAAATGGTACAACTCTAAAAATTACACTAACTGTTCTTAAAAAAAAGAGAATATAAAACAGACTTTTTTTTCATTTCTGTGGAGTTCAAATATAGAAAATCACTTAAAGTTAACTGATACATTTCAGCTTTTAAACATTTTTAAACATTTAAAAATAACTGAGAAAAATTAGAAATTAATTATAATTAAAACATTTAGTTACAGACATGTGTAAGTGAAACATTTTGATCTTTTAGGGGCTTTTTCTGTTTGTTGTTTTCCTTTTTCCCCATCTGCACAATTTGGTAAAAGGAAATAAAAGGTTCACCTGAAATACGTTTTATCTGAAGTTTTTGTCTGGCATTGATATCAGCTACAGAAAGATGAGAGTTAGAGTAGAATTGAATCAAACGTTAGAAGTCATCATGAATAAAAACTCCAAATATGAATATGGATCTCCATCTTGATATCCATATAGATATAATCAATAAAATCCAGATTCTACATTTCTTGCCCCTAATAATTAAAACAGGGCAAAATTGAATCTTCAGCCAAAGAAGGTCTGTAATTCGCTAGAGTCTGTATCTTCTCCAGAAAAAGAAATACTTTTTCAGAACTGAGAGAAAATTTTATAGGGAAAACTTCTTTAATTAATCTTCTGTAAAATGACTTTTTTTTTTTTCAGGACTGTAAAGATGAAAAATTTACCATCCTGATAGAACTGCGCAAGTGTGGCCTAACTGACACTGAAACCTGCTTGAAGTCAGTGACCCTCAACATGAATAAAGGACAAACTGTAAGAATGCAAAATAAGCACAATAAAAATACAGGGAGAAAAGAAGTTGGGGCATAATCAGTCAGTGAGATGCATTTCTTTGTCAGGTTTTCAGCATATATGATGAGTACAGGATATTTTTAATCAAGTGAAAAGAAGTGGATTTTGTTATGAAAATCAGATCAGCCATAAATTTGGCTTTGAGGAATTTCATTAAGAAACACATTGTACTCACAAAGCAGAAAAAAGCTATTTTCTCTGCCAATTAGATGGAAAAAACCCATGAGCTTCAAGGTTAGTAATTACAATTACAACAGTTAGGGATGTAATTAATCACTGAGATGTGTTCAAAGAAAACAAGATGATGTAATCCCCTCAAAAGTCAAGAAAGTCCCTTTAAAAGTAAATCTTTTCTGGCAGGGAAAATTAGTAAAGTGTACCAAGTAGAAATAAGGGGGAGGTGAAATCACAAAGATCTACCCTTTTTATTGAATATGTGTTTAATTACTATCACTGGAGTCCTCCTCATTACTACTCTTTGGACTAAGTTGCTCTTCACACATGGTTGGCATCCCAGAATGCCGGCCTGGGCTACATCCAAAGCAGTGTGGCCAGCAGGGTGAGGGAGGGGATTCTTGCCCTCTACTCTGCTCTGGGAAGACCCCCCTGGAGTGCTGCATCCAGCTCTGGGGTCCCCAGCATAAGAAGAACATAGACCTGTGGGAACAGGTCCAGAGGCAGCCACAAAGACAAACACAGGGCTGGAGCACCTCTCCTATCAGGAAAGGCTAGGAAAGTTGGAGTTGTTCAGCCTGGAGAAGGGAAAGCTCTGGAAAGACCTTAGAGAAGCCTTTCAGTCCCTAAAATAGGCCTCCAAGAAAGCTGGAGAGGGACGTTTTGCTAGGGTACAAAGTCACAGGACAAAGGGGAATGGCTTCAAACTGAAAGAGCAGGTTTCGATTAGATATAAGGTAGAAATTCTTTACTGTGAGGGTGATGAGGCACTGGATCAGGTTGCCCAGAGAATGTGGATGCCCCATTCCTGGAAGCGTTCAAGGTCAGGCTGGATGGGGCCCTAAGCAACCTGGTCTAGTGAAAGGTGTCCCTGCCCATGGCAGGGGGGTTGGAACTGGATGGTCTTTAAAAGTCCCTCCCAACCCAAACCATTCTGTGATTCACAGAGTTGCCTTTTGTTACTCTTCCTTATCAGATCGTCGAGGTCAAATCTGATGGTGGTGTGTTTGTGAACTCCATCTACACCCAGCTGCCCATGTCAGCAGGTAGTTATTTTCTCTAACAGTGAATGACACAAGCGCGTTTGAAGTAAAGTGGGATGTTCGGTGTCATAGAGAAATGAGAGACAGGACAAGCACAGGCAAGAGTTCAAACAGTAGCAAACAGCATTTAACAGTCTCCTGATTTGATTACTCTCAGCTATACTTCCTTCTCACTGCACAAAATTGAAGGCAGAAGACATCTCTTTACCCCTTTTACCTCTTTTTTTGTTACCACCTCTGTGCTCACACTTGCTTAGAAAGAAATTTGATTTTTGTTCTCTGTTTCAATAACTAAGGATTCCATGCAATATCTCTGATCTCCAGATCTTTATTTCACCTCTGAATTTGCAAAAACTCACATAGAAATTGAAAAATAACAGTATCGTGTTTTCAGCATTTGGCCTTGTTCAGAAAGTGACCATTGTGTTTCTTACGTGTAGCTAATGTCACCGTGTTCAGACCTTCGTCATTCTTCATGATCATGGACACAAGCTTTGGTGTCCAGGTTGAAGTGCAGTTCACACCCATGATGCAAGTGTTCGTGCGCCTGGATGCTTCTTTCAAAAACCAGACTTGTGGTGAGTGAACGAAATATAAGGACACGTTGATCAATGGGTTTTTTTGTAGTAAGAGCAGTATAAACTTTTCACTGCTTTTCAACAGGTCTCTGTGGAAATTTCAATAATATCCAAACTGATGACTTCAAGGTTATAAGTGGAATAATTGAAGGAACAGCATCAGCATTTGCTAATACATGGAAAACTCAGGCTTCATGCCCTAATATCCAGCAGAGTTTTGAGAATCCTTGTGCACTCAGCATTGATAATGGTGAGTGCTTCTTAGAATTTCTTCTGGTTTGTTTTTTTTCTTTTTGCTCATCCCTAAGGAAAACACATCTGTTGGAAAGCAAAGATAAAAAAATAAAGACTTACATTTTTGGTAAAAATGTACATCTGAAATCAGAAACAAATACTCAAAATGAAAGCACTGAAGATAAGTAACAGTGTAAAAAAAGAGTGACAGAAGTGTAAGTGAAGCAAACTACAAGGTCACTGAAAATAGAGTAGATGTCCAAGCTGAAAACTTGATTTTAGAGAAGTGGATTACAGGAGCATCTTTGGAAACCTTTTACTCTTCTTCGGTTTTAGGAATCCTGACCTTTTGAAACAAGACCCAGCTGAGTGAAAAGAAAAAAAAAAAGACAGGAGAAGAAGAGATTTAATGGAATGTCAGAACTGTTTTCATAGGCCAGGGCAGCATGGGTTTGTGACTAATGAAATACAAAGAGTAATGTGCATTTGTACCGTTTCTTCTTTTCACAGAAAAATATGCTCAGCATTGGTGTGGACTACTCACTGACAGCACAGGACCTTTTGCTGCTTGTCACTATGCAGTGAATCCCGCTGTTTACCACACGGTACTTTGTCAGACTGTTTTTCCCTTTGGAAACAATAGAAATAGGAATGGTTCCAGACATGGCTTACACGATGCGTATATCCTCACTGCTGTACTGCAGTACTTCCTTCTTTCAACACGTGTTTCTCTTTGTGTTGTAACATTACTTTATTTCAGTTGTCAGTCTTGCCTTCAAGATCCTGACTTGTCTGCAGATGAAAAGGCAGCTATTTACTCTCGGATGGTTTTACGCATAAGGCAGATAGTGTATGTAAAGGCATGTCAAATGCTTGTTTGAATATCAGCCAACTGTCACGTTATCAGCCTGGCATCTCATTAATAACCACTTGGAACAAAAAGCCCATTACCTAATTACCATCATTCTGCTATCAACGTGTTGCAAATCATTCTTCTCACTAGGAGTCACCCAGGTAGTGACACTGGTGAAGTGATGTGCCCGGACTGCACAATGTGAATAGAGCTTTGGATGCTACTGTGCAGCATATCCACTAATATGGTTCAGAGGACCAAGAAGCTGTGAAACGTATAACAGACTTTAAGACCACTATTTTCTAATTATAACTGCAGATATGGACTGAATTTTCATTAACTGCATCTTTCCCTGCCAGGAACCTTAGACAAAGACTAGAAAGTGATAAAGCTGTGTTACTGTTGTCTCTGAGTGAGCATATCTGAAAAAGGATTAAGGAATAAGACTGGAAAGATAATGTTCACTGGTTTGTTTAAGACTGACGATATTACCAGTGCTGAGACCTTATTTTTCTCTCCATTCTTAGGACTGCATGTTTGACACATGTAACTGTGAAAATAGTGAGGACTGTCTGTGTGCAGCCCTGTCTTCTTATGTGAGAGCTTGTGCTGAAAAAGGAATCCAGCTGCAGGGATGGAGGGCTGATGTCTGCTGTGAGTACTCTCCACTAACCCATTTCCTAAGAACACACATCATTAAAAATTGTTGATCAGAGATAATTTTCTACTCATTTCTAGACAAATCAGTAAGTGATGAGGAAGGGATTTTGTTAAGTGCACTCCTGGATGTAATTCTGTGCTGTCCCCTTAGAATCAATCCATTGCTGGCGAGAGTGAATATGAATAGATGGGAGACGTGGCTTGATTAGGAAAGGGACTGTTGTTATGAAAGTGCCTCCACCTGTTTCTGTGCAACTTTGTTTCACTACAGTTTTACAAGCATCACAAGTTATTGCAGAGATAACGTGATGTTTTAGAATAACAATACTAGTAATACCAACCAGAACACTTGTAAATTAAATGTCTTTGAATCTGCATGCTGGGTTCTGCTCACCCAGTATGTCTGTTTTCAGTATACCACATGACATTTAGGGAGACATCTTGTCTCATTCTTTAAGAAGTTTAGACATTTTCTTGGCATGAGTGGCAGCGCCAAATGGAGGTTTCCTTCTGAACTTCCATTTGAAAAAATCTTTTCTTCTTTGCATGTGTCATTTATTCCACATGTACAGTAGCTTTTCAGGCCAAATTCTGAAAGTATTCAGAAATACATGTACATGAAAGTTGCAATGTAAGGAGAGGTCTCCAGTATGGTTTACATGTTATTTTTACTGCCTATGATTTTTCTTTTTTCACATGAGAATTTACCATCTGGAATTAACAACATATTTTATTTTCCTCTCTCAAGCAAAATACACCACCTCATGCCCAAAATCCCTGAGCTACAGCTATACCATCTCTTCCTGTCAACCCACCTGCCGGTCTCTGAGTGAGCCTGATGTCACATGCAACATCAAGTTTGTCCCAGTTGATGGCTGCACCTGTGTAAATGGAACCTACATGGATGAGAGTGGCAAATGTGTGCCTGCTAATGAATGCCCCTGCTACAACAGAGGATCTCCTATACCATTTGGAGAAGTTGTCCATGAAAATGGGCGTGTATGGTAAGTTAATCTTTTTTAAAACATTCAAAAATGTATATTTTCTCATTAAAATCTGGTATGTGTAAGCTGATTTCACCCTGAATTTCAGTAGAATGCTCTGTCTTCAATTTCTTCAACTTCAGGTTCTTTCAACTTTATTTCAACTTTTCCAAATGGTATATATTCCCCTGAGCTGCAGGATGGGGACAGAGAGTGAAATGAAGCCACTACAATGAAAAGTGAAATGGTTAATGACCTGTTACACCCTTTAAATACACACAATTCCATGGAGCCAGATGGGGTCCACCCAAGGGCACTGAGGGAGCTAGTAGAAGTGTTCACAGAGTCACTTCCAATCATTTGTCAGCTGTCCTGGATAACCATGGAGGTCACGGCTGACGGGAGGTCAGCAAATGTGATGCCCATTTACAGTATGGGCCACAAGAAGGATCTGGTGAACTACAGGCCTGTCAGCCTGACCTTGGTGCCAGGGAAGGGCACCAAGCAGATTATCTTCAGTGCCGTCATCTGGCACGTACAGGGCAAACAGGGGTTTAGGCCCAGCCAGGATGGGTTTGGGAAAGGCAGTTGATGCTTGACCAACCTGATCTCCTTCTATGACGAGGTGGCCTGCTTAGTGGATGAGGGAAAGGCTGTGGATATTGTCTACCTGGACTTTAGTAAAGCCTTCGACATTAGCAAAGTGATTGTTCCTCTGTACTTGGTCCTGGTGAGGTCACACCTCGAATCCTGTGTTCAGTTTTGGGCCTCTCACTACAAGAAAGACATTTCGGTTCTGGGGCATGTCCAGAGAGGCACAACAAAGCTGGTCTGGAGCACAAGGATTATGAAGAGCAGCTGAGGGAGCTGAGTTTATTTAACCTGGAGAAAAGGAGGCTCAGGGGAGACCTTCGCACTCTCTAAAACTGCCTAGAAGGAAGCTGTAGCGAGGTGTGAGTCGGCCTCTTCTCCCAGGTGACAGGATGGGAGGAAATGGCCTCAAAGGGGAGGTTTAGAGTGAACGTTAAGAAAAATTTCTGTACTGAAATGGTTGTCAAGCACTGGAACAGGTTGCCCAAGGAAGTGGCTGAGTCACCATCCCTGCAGGTATTTAAAAACCATGCAGATATGGCACTTAGGGACATGGTTTAGTGGTGGACTTGACAGTGCTGGACTCAAGGACCTTAAAGGTCTTTTCCAACCTAAAGGTTTCTATGGTTCTGTAGTATTTCTAGATTGATAGAGCAATTGTACTTAGATGCATTTTTTATTTAATTCCATAATTTTTCAAGTATAGAATTATGACAACACCAGCAAGAAAAGATCTTATGAGAAGTAACAAGCAGTAACATATATGCATTAGAACCTATGAATTTTCCTGCTAAGGAATAATGGCTATCATATGAAAGCAGCACATGTTGTGGTATTGAGAGAAATTCTTTCCTAAGACTGCAAAACAGCCTTTTGGAATTCCTTTGAAAATTCTGAAACTTGACAAGGGATAAGTAGCTCTCAACCTCAAGATACGGTTTGAGAGGAGAAAAAAAAAATTGTTTTTCCCTCTCTCACAGCACTTGTGTCCAGGGAAGACTGAATTGCATTGGAGCACCAAATCCACCTCCAGGTAAAACTAATCTTCCACTTATTTTTTTCTCTTTACCAGGTCTTGCACAAAATAGTTCTTAGAATTAATTCTTCTTAATGGATTTATAATAGAAGTATTTCTTGTTTAGTTATAGTGCAACAGTTATCATAAAAAGCAGGAGTGAACTAGATTAATCATAAAACCTCTTTTTACATTAACACTTCTTTTTTCTAAAATATTTTGTGGGGTTTTTTTCTGGGAATTCAGTGCTCTGAAGTGAATCTAATCAGCAGATTGAATAGGGACAACGACCTCTACTAACTGAAATAGGGAATTTGCAAAGAATTTGTAGATGGTTTTAATGACGACAGCTGTGGAATAAACCCTGTGCCACTTCTTTCCTTCCTCTAGTCTGTGAATCTCCCATGGTCTACTTTGACTGTAAAAACATCACTGCAGGAACAACTGGAGCAGAATGTCAAAAAAGTTGCCAGACTCTGGATATGCAGTGTGTAAGTATGGCATGGCCCAATGAAAGAGTGCTTCCAGGTTTTGTCTGTGCTCTGGCTGCTAAAGTAATTAATCGATTGGTTCTGCTCCTAATCTAAAACACAGATACGTTATTCTCATAGCAAAAGGCTAAAATGATGTTATGAAGCATTAACAATGCTACCCTTAGATCAAAATATAATAAGTAATAGCCAAATTAATTCTTAAGATTAGTGTCTACATTTTCAACTACTGCAGGTAATGGTAACTAGTAGTGAAAAATCTAGGGCTCTACCACATATTTGACTTCTGTAGGAGAAAATCAGTGGCTAAAAACTGGCTAGGAGAACTGATTCTTTCTTATACCATGCTGCAGTTACAAACTTCTTGCACATCTAATTATGTTATTCCACTTAAGTTCTTGGTAGCAACATGCCATTCCATGAGTAAGTACCTGTAGTGGTTTGGTTCAAAATACCCATTACTTACTTATTTTCCTTCTGTGAGACAAGAATTAGGAGAAAGCAAAGCAGGCACAAAACTTAAACCTTAAAAGCATAAAGAAGTTTATTAACAGAACTAAAAGGCAGGAAAAAAAAAGTTAGACTAAACCTTCAGAACACTTCTCCTCCCCCCACCTTCTTCCCTCCTCCCACCGACAACGTAAAAAAACAACCCTCAAGATTTTCAGTTTACCATCTCTATAATAACCTTTCTCAGTCCACTTAGGGAGAGGAGTCTCTCTTGCTCATGCTATGGAGACATCTCCACACGAAAACAGTTAAACAGTTCTCTTGTGGCTCAGTGTCACAGCAAGGCCGCCCGGGATGGTTTCTACTTGCCTGTGAAAGTCCCTTCCCTCGACTTGCAGCTTTCCCCACAACTGCTCGAGGGTTTCATCTTTAGCTAATG